>JASDQU010503899.1:71770-88296 GCA_032191745.1 Picea mariana
TATATATATATATATATCCACCAAGACACTTTCTATTAACACATAGAGTTGTAGGGGTCAAAAAATCACTTTGGTTTTGTTTTTTGAATCATAGGGTTTTATCAGTCTTAGGTTTTGGGTCTTCTTGTTGTGGGCATAACTTAAATTTTGGTTTAAATAAAAAAAATTATGTTTAGCCTAGGTTTAGAGTCTTTATGTCATGAGATTAGTCATCATGGAAAGGTAAATATTCCTTATGAGCCACACTTTTTATTTGAAAATCATTGCCATGACATGTCATGCCTCCAAGTTGTAAACACATTTTCCTTTGTCACTATCCAACCATTTAGATGTCAATTCGAAGTTAGATTTATTTGTTTCCAACTCACCAGGAGAGTGTGCAATGTACTCATGAGTACCTAAAGTATTCATTTGTCATCATTGCAGTTAAGAAACGTCTCAAAGGGGATTTCTTGGTTTTCAACAACCTTATTTAACCAACTTTTCAGGCATTATGCCCCAGATTTTCTAACAGTCTCCTTGAAGTGCACAATTTGATTTTGAACTTAGTGTTGTAGACTGGCTGAAGAGGATCATCAAGCTTGGATGACTTGATGATATATCAATTGAAATTCACAACCATCAACATGAAACCCTTGTTTACTAGGTACTCATTGATGGTCTCCACATTATTCAAAGGTTGAAAAGAGGGTTTTATGTTGACTTATGCACTGGCGCTGCTAAATGTTCAATATGATTTGCTTCCTAGTTTTAAATGCTTTCCCATGGCGCCCTAAACCTTGCACACCAATCCAGACTACATTCATGAACTCATGCATCTTTTCCTTTTCTAAGAAGCGATAAGTTGCACTAGAATACTTCAAATCCGCGAAATGGTTGCTCTGACTCTGCAAACTTGGCGCTGTAACTAGTCATTGTGAACCCTTTGTTCCAGAATTGTTGAAATACTCATCTTTTGCGTCCATTTGAAGTTTAGTCTGAAATGATTGAATAATACACCTATCAAACTTGAGATGTATGATTGATTATTTGTATAACCAGGCTTAAATTACATACATCACTGGCACTGCAAATTCATACTCATGTTGCTAAAACTCTTTTATTAGAAAAGAAACTTCACTTGTCTTCCTTTCATTACAAATCTTAGTGTTTGATCCATTATCCATCTTGTTAGAAGTTTTCTACATCTCATACCTTGATGTGTATAGAGCGATGTGTATAAATATTTGAACAAGGTGAGCTATAGGAAAAATAGTATTGTCATTAAAACCCTACATTCATGTGTACTATGTTTTCACATACCTAGTTGTCATAACAATTACAGAACACATTCTTCCATCAATAATTATGGATCGTCAAAAACATAAGAAGACTCACAAGGGAGGGGAAATTGTGAGGATAGAACCTTATGATATGGAACTCATTAACTCTAAACCTTTGTTTAGGGAATATTTTCAGAGGGTAGTTGGTATAAATTTATTTCCAAAGATGAAAAGAGGGCATCGAGAGGTAGCCAAAGATTTTGCACTCAACGTTAATGGGACTAAAAGAAAATTCGGGATGTTAGAGTTTGATTTTTTAGAGAATTTCATCTCTATTGCAACATATATACCCAATAATGGAGAGAAATGGTTCAGATCTATATCATTAAATTCTTCCTTCTCAAAGGAATTCCTTAAGCCAGAGTATCAGGAGGACAACTTGTCCAAAGGATTACCTAGAAGCTACATTATTGAATGTTTTGACAAGATGGTAAGGGTTATCCAAATATACTTCACATGTGAGGAGAGATTCAACATGGTGTACCAATACCACATCAGGCTATTGTTACACTTCACAAGAAAAGAAACCATGAACCTTCCATTTTATTTTTTTAGAAGCATTGCTAAGATGTTTGACAGAGTTCAATCCAATTCAAAGCAAGTAGATACAAATCTCTTTCACTCTGGCCTTATTAAGATGTTATTAATGGAGGATTTGAGGAAGACAAACATTGATTGTGAAACCTTCCTGAATTCATCACAATTTTAGTTAGATGTTTCCCTCACTCCACAATCCAAGAGAAAATATCCTACTCTTGTTGAGAGGACTGTGAGTTTAGAGGATAGAAAGAGGAAAAGGGTGACTATGAGTGATAAAGCTGTCAGAGCCACTTATGAAGCAAAAGTAGGAGGTCCTTCACAACCTATAGATAGAGAAAATTCACCAATGGAATATCTTATCCCAATGGAGTTTCCTTCAAGCAAACCAAGAGGCTTTAAAGGAAAAAATCTTATTTTTTCCTCACCCATTTCTACACTCAAGGTTAAACCTAGGAGGCTTGTTATTAGATCACTGACCAAGCATCATGTCTATGTGAAGGATGATATAGTAGAGACCTCATTCTAGGAAAAATGAAAGTATCAATCTTCTAATAAGCCTATAGAAGTTGTTGACATCACTACTCCTTAACATGAAAGAAAACCCACCTTTAAGAGGCTCAAGAGGCAGCTCAAGGAAGAAAGAGATGAAGTTGATCAATTGAAAAAGGAAGACTTGGGATCCAGGAAGAAGCTTAAGGATATGTTGGGTATGTATCATGAGACCATTGATAAGGAAAGGTTTTTGGCTAAAAGATTCATTCCCCTTCGCATGAAGATAAACAATATCTACAGGCAGAACATAACCCATCAAGCTCAAATCAGGAAATTGAAGGCATAATTACATCCTTTCATAGAAGAATTGGCAAAGAGAAACCTAGACATGATGACCAAGGTTACTAATAGAATAATCTCCATAACTAAAAGATAAATACATTTATCTTCCCAAAAAACCAACATCAATTTTGGTCAAAGTTTATGTTACATGCACGTGCATCATTTTTGGTGATGGTTATGAGTTTTGAACCAAAATTATAAATTTTTGTATCTTTTTGATCCGGATTATTTTCGACACGAAATGAGAGTGGAGATATAATAAAGAAATGCACAGAGACATTGCAGATATTCAATAATATAACATAAATGTATGAGAGATGCAACCATAAACACAGATATATAGTAATACACGATTTCTATTAATCAGAGAAATGTACAGAGACTGTAAAAATACAGAGTGAAAGACTCGCTAGAATGGTGGCAGCTTATCTCTGAGAAGAGATGTGATGGCTACTCACATTCACAAGAAGATGGTTACAATGAGGCTCTGAAGGCCTTTTTTAAAATAAATGGGAATGCCAAAATTCCTAGACATCCAAAACCCTAACCCTAGGAGATGAAGCACCAAAAGTCATGTGGGCCCCGTTTGGGTAAGTGAGTACATCAACTTCCCGGGGTCGTAACTTTTGCATACGATCTTCGTTTTAGGTGTGTGATAGCTTGTTGGAAAGATATATCCAAGGCCTACAACACTAGAGACAAAATATCATTGTTTAGGGCCTCAAAATGGCCCCATAAGTTCATGACCTGAAAAAAAAACTGCTAAAAATAGCAAATTGCCAAAATTGCCACAAAGTCATCTTGAGCCATTTGGAAAAGGTGGGTGGCCACCGATATCCACATAGATCACTTTTTATAAGTTATATATCAATTTAATGAAGTTTTTCATCATATATTGACACATGGTATGATGTTTGGAGATGTTGAATCATTGGAAAAAGTGAAACAAGACGCTACAAGAAATTTTGCAACACGTGGAACCATTGGCGCTACAAACTAGCTATTTCGAGACAATTTGTAGCGTTGTACTGCAAACTCTATTTTTTGGAGATTTTGGATGGAACAAGAGCTCCCAGCTGTCAAGATGAATTCATAGAAACACTTTGAAGGTTATTTGCGATGTGGGAGGCCACCTTCCTACAGAATATGCAATTTTATGGACACATCATCATCCATTAAGGATTGTTGCATATGTTTCCAACATCTTCCTCTAAAATAACTATTTGTTTATTTTTTGTTGTACACCTATTACCATTCTACCCTTAGGCACAAGGATCCTATGAGGAAGTTGGGAGGCAAATTGTAAAGTTACCATTGATAGTTTAGGATATTTAAAGGACATTGTAAGTCTCAGGAGGGTTTGAATGGTGTGACAGAAAAACTTTTATTTTGATATTGTATTTGTAACAATTTTTTTCTCCTAATGTATGGACCAGATCCAAGATACTTTCAATAGTGGAAATTAATCTTTCTTTTATGTCATTTTTTGTTGTCTTACTTTGATAACAATCTATGTGAATGATTCATCTGGTTGATTTTTTATTTATTGCAATAAAAGGTCTATTGTGATATTGTATGCAAGTGTATCATAGTATTTTCTCTTTGATTGTAAGAGGTTATTATTTCAAAGAGTTTTCTTCATATGTTTGTCAGTGTTACCCATTGTAAATGATATGCATATTACACTTTCCTTCTCATTCTTCCATCTATCACTTTATCTCTTAAAACCTGATCTAAAGCTATTCAAGGCCTTATTTGTTGGTGTATATTGCAGGGATTTATCTATGATTGACATATTTAATTGATGTTTCCATCCATTTGCCACCTTTTATAAACATTTATCCTTTACATTCTGATGGGTATTAGGGTTTTACTTACAACACTCGAGGTGTGACTTCTAGTGCTAACATTTTCTTCCCTTCATATTCCTTTAGTTATATAGTCCTCCAAAGGGTGCCACTTTGAAACAATGTGTCCTTTTGGAATAAAAAATTTCACCCCTTCATTTAATTAACACAAATGGTTACTTTTATTAATTAATTTTTGTACACCAATTTCAACAACAAGTTTCATATGACGATTTTGGAGTGATGGAAACAAATTTTAAAATTCTACGACATGGTTTTTTTGTAGAACATTCTCAATTAGCCGACGAGTGAGAAATTTCCCTGGAAAGTGTGCAAGGTGGCTGGTACATGTGGTTATTTGAACGAAACTTGCTTATAATTTCATTTTTTTGTCATATTCAAGATCGACTTCAGTACATATTACCTTTTCATGAATGTCTAAGTTGACCTCCACATATCTCCTCTGTTGGTGATTATTTAAACTCAACCTATAAACATTTTAGTTTATGGTTATATTAAAATCGGTTCCCTCACAGTTGCTAATCAATAAATATTTGATTTGTTCCCACCCTTTTTTGTATTCGCTTCCTCATTCGACCGACAAACAACTTTTTGGTCGACTCAACTAGGATAAATTTCTACTTAAGTATTTCAATTCTCATCGACCCATATTTCTTAAGCCTCGATCCGACTTGTATTAATTTTTCTTTGACTTCGACATTTAGGCTAATTCTTTCTTGGACCGACTCAACTTGGAAGAAAACTGACTTGATAAATTTAACTTTGGTCATGTCATATTTCTTTTCCCGACTTGGATTTCTAGACTCAATTTCCCTTCAAATTTAGCCTTCAATTGATTGACATGTCTTTTCCAAATTATGTCAGTATGCAATCTTCCAGTCAATTGACTTGTCTTCAACTCATCTTGCATTTGATTGACTTCTAGATATTTGACCTTATTGTTGTTTGAATCAACTCGACTCGTGACTTGATGGTGTTAATGCTTCCTTTCCAAAGATCCACCATTGACATTTTGTCTCATCTCTTGACTCTTCTTCAATTGATATTTTCTGAATCACTTTTAATGAACCATGTCTTATTAACTTATTTAATTGTGATTTGCATGGATCCATATTGGATTATCCATTTACCCTTTTTATCTGTATAGTTTCTTCTTTTGTCAATGGATGTTAATGACACAATCTCAACCTTATACAATATACGATGAGTGTATCAAGTTCATACAATATATTAGTCAATATTATCTTTCTATCTATATTCAAGTCACCTTCATAACACTATGTCCAATATTGACAATGATTAACATTCAAGTCACCTTCATAAAATTATGTCCAATATTGACAATGCTTGACATTCAAGTCACCTTCAAAAAATTATGTCAAACCTTCATAACATTGTGTCCAATATTGACAATGATTTACATCCAAGTCACCTTCATATTAATATGTCCAATATTGACAATGCTTCTCAAACCAATAAATCAATGATAGTTCACCTATTTATCAAGGTTGACATCAATGACAATCAAATTTCTAACAAAACAATCATTCCCATATTGATATGTATCTATGTGAACCAATGAAAGGATCGAAGGTACACAAGTCATCATTTATGGATAGTTATTTGTACATGCCCCATGACCCTCCTAAAAAAAACTACTTTGAAATTTATATAATATGAATAATTTAGGAACAAAGTTCCTCCTATGCAACAGAATATTTTCTACCCTTGTCTAACACCATAAAAATAATCCCAATCACTTGAATTATGTATTGGAGGATGATTCC
Organism: Picea mariana; assembly: GCA_032191745.1. NCBI lineage: Eukaryota > Viridiplantae > Streptophyta > Pinopsida > Pinales > Pinaceae > Picea > Picea mariana. Next base: position 78,122 of record JASDQU010503899.1, read on the forward strand.
ATATCATATTTTTCATACCATTTGAGGGAACTTTTATGGTTTCAAAATATTTCCTCACTTGAGATGCACATTTAAAGGATAATAGTAATATTTCTTGAAATATTTTAAATTTTTTGACCAGTTAGATGCCTTGGGAAACCATGAGGGGAAGAGCTCTAAAGGCTTTGTGATATGTTTTTATGAACCAATTATTTAAACATTGATTTATTGTCTCCCCTTACAATCAAACCCTAAACCTATTATGTCATTCATATGCCTCTATATCTTTACAGGATATGAATAGTTGTTTTGAATATTATCTATAGCTTCTAGATCCTTCTTACACAATATAAAAGCAACCCAATCCATGCCAATTTCATTTTTGGAGAAATTTCCATGTTAATGATTTATTCCTTCGAATTGATCACAAATAAACCTTGGTTTTATTGGGATATATTATCTATTAATTATTTGGGTTGGTTTTCATTGATGTCAACCTTTGAATAAAGTTCGGTAGCACAAAGGTTTGGGTAATGGAACAAGTATTTTTTCATGTATGATGGTATGAGTTTTAATATATTTGAAGGTAAGACTATTCTAGATGGATATTACATGTCATGCCATTTCAAGTGGTATCTGGAACGTCACATAAATCCTCACGGTTAGAGAGATATGGCCATGTGAAGTTGGAGAACCCTCATGAGTCATCTAAATGCCCCAAAAGGTCAAAGTAGTCAAAGTGGTTGCAAAGAAGAAATGATTTAAATAATAAAGTGAAGTGATGAGTGTACCATAAGTCAAATTGGATACAAAATAAATTATTTAAATAATAAAGTTAATGGAGAAATTACTAAGTGGACAATTGGTTAGAAGTGGGTTAACCCTAAGATAAGGAAAGTGGGTTAAGATGGTTACAAGGTAATTTAAATAATAAATTGAAGTGATGAGTGTACTATAATTCAAAGTGGATACAAAATAAATTATTTAAATAATAAAGTCAATGGAGAGATTACTAAGTGGAAAAGTGGTTATAAGTAGGTTAGCCCTAAAATAAGGAAAGTGGGTTAAGATGGTTAGAAGGTAACCCCTTGAGGAAGCTACATGAAAGTATAAATAAGAGGCAAGGGTCTATCATTTTTAATAACACTTGAGAATATTGAATATATACAAGTGACTGAGGTAACCAAATTATATATAATCCGAATTTCAGAGGGAAGTTGAAGCAAAGAATGTTGAAATTCAAGGGAGGATAAATTCTTTTGATGATGGTTTCTAAGGTATGTTATCTACAGGTCATCTCACGCTTTTTGAAATAACATTTTTTATAGAATGATTCAGAGCATGAAATTGGGAGGCCATTGAGGAAACATATCCAAGTAGTTGTGATAAAAATTTCAGCTTGTGGGTCATTACATTTTTGTACTTACACTCTATGAAAAATAGGGTTTGCGGCTAGTCCTGAAACTAGTCTAAAACATGTGTTTCGGGTAAAAACGTCATAAGTTCTTCATAACGGATACAAATTCCGTAATACCAAATGTATTTTTTAGAGTACATTTTGTAGTATTCTTTGTACAATTTTCAAATCCATACAACAAACATTTCGTGTAGGGCATGCTCTACAAGTTCGCTCTCTAGAATAATCCATAATTCAATAAAGTATTCCATTTTTGCTATAAATTCTTTTCAGAAAGGTTTCAAGTAGTGAAACCTGGAGGAATTGCATGAAATATACTGAAGAACATTGTGTACTATTTTAAGATCTTTATTCATTATAGGTATATAGTTATTATTATTTCAAGTTAGGGTTGTTGACTAATCCAAAATTATTCATGTGAGACTAAAGTAAAGCTTGATGAAAATGCTAGTCTCTTGTTGTTAAAGTTAAGGAAGGTTTGCAAATATGTGATCATATATACCAAGTTTGTTACATAGTAACAAATCAGATTTGGATGATAAAATTGATGAGGAATTTTTGGTTGAGGTATGTTACAGATAGAGGTTGTATCACAATGAGGTTGTGGCACGGGGTTTGATGTAATGGTTTATGGTATTTGGTTGCTAGAGAAATTTTTGATGGTTATATTGGTATATGTATTTGGTATATGGTTGAGGTACATGTTGGGTACATGGTTGAGACAAGTAGTTAATGATTTGGCACATACATGAGGTGTATAGTTGATGATGTTGGCACATATTGATGAGTCATAGTTGACGAGTAGTTGATGGATGGTTGGTACATGGTTGGAGGCACTTGTTAGTAGTATTGTTGACACATGGTTTATGGATGATGTAGCATACTTGTCTTGGTATATTATTAGAATCACATATTGATCTTGGTGATGATTATGAGTTTTTGTGTTATGCTTGGTTGATGCACATCTTGGTGATATTGTGAATATGGTTGAGAGTTGTTTTGGTGATTGATATTGGTGAGTAGATCTGTTTTGGTGGATAAGAATGATGAGACAGGTTGTTGTGATAGTTTTTCAGGATAGGTTATTGTGACAGATTATTTTTACAGGTTTGCTGCATGGTTGATGCATTTGCTAATGGTACAGGTTGAGGTATAGCTTTATGTATGGTACATGTTGGCACAAGTTATTGTTATAGATTAATACAAGTTGTTTGGTGTAGTTTGATTGGTACATGTTTACAAGAATATATCTCATAGTGATTGTGTGAAAATGGTTCCATCATTCTACTTATATTTCAGGGTGGTTGGATGGGGCAAAGGAAGGTGGTTGTAGCCACCTTCCAATTGTATCGGCATAAAATAGGGGGTTGTAGCCTCCTTCTGGTTGTAGCTAGATAATTGGGGATTTGGATCTTCCTTCAGGTTGTAGCTTGAGAAACTAGGGGGTTGGAGCCTCATTCCAGTTGCAACTGGAAAACAAAGGAAGTTGGTTCTTCCAATGAATGTAATTCTTAAATACATATAAGAAAAATCACTAAGTGGTTTTCTCCCACGTGGGGTTCCCACATAAAAACATTGGTATATTATGTATGTGTATGATTTCTCATTTGTTCATTGTTTATTTACTCTGCAACTATTGGATGATAATGCTACACTGATATAACACTTGCATTTTATGGTTAAAAATAAATAAATTTCTCTATTACGGATTCATCTCCCCTCTCAGTAATCCAACATTATATTGTATAGGGCCTTCCAGCACTACACATTCCCTTCTTGATTTTCATTTACAAACATGGTTTTGTATTTCAATCTAAGAGTATATTCCGCTAAAGAAGGGCTCTTAGACTAGACTAATACATCCTTCTCTTTCTTTATGATATTATTCTTCTTTAATTGTTCAATATAAATCTTCCACTTATCAAATTTTCCATATATCATGTTTATCATCTCTTCAGTCTTCCATCCTTCTTTCGAAATCGATGTAGTGATTCTATCAACAATGTGTGCTAGTTTGTAAATTTATCTATTACACCACATCTTTGTCCTTTTTCCAATCTTCTCAATCAAACACTTCCATTCATTCTTCCTACATAATAATTAGATTTCATAAGGAAACCTAAAATGATTTAAACTTTCTTAGAACTCCATATTCTAAAAGGAGGAAAATAACATTTTCCTTCTAATACAATCACCCTACATTCAATTGAAACCTATTGATGATTTATGCATATTTATTTCCATACCAAATGCTATACTATAAATATCTATTATCTCATTTAGTTTGTTTAAATCTCTTTTACATCCATAAAAAAAACTATGCATCCCCTAAAAATAGTAGATGAGTCAAATAAAAGGATCTACCTAACTTTATGGCCCTCAAATATCCTATTCTTCTAGACTCTAAGATTGATATAATTAAATATTTCTAGTAATCAAGAACAATAAAAGAGATAGAGTTCATCAGTATCATATTCCTCCGATAGGCCTAAAAAAATCAAATGTTGATCCATTAATTTAAACTACAAAATATATAGAAGAGAAGTAGTCTATAATGAGATTCACCATTTGATCACAAAATCCAACGTGAATTAGAATGAGTCTCAAATAAATCCAATTTTTATTTTTTTATAATCCATAGAAAGATCCAACTTCATAACCATGGCATGCAATGTATCAGTTTTGATAGAATGTAAAATGTCCAATGCCACTTATATGGCTTCATGCATTTGCCACCCCTGTAGAAAAATGAATTGCTCTTTAGAATTTCATTTTTAAGAAAATCATCTTCAACTTGACTATAAACACAAATTTCTATTATATTGTAAATTCAATAACTGTAGAGTGATATAGGCCAATATTCATAAAAATATGTTGGATTTTCCTTCTTATGGACTATAGAGAGAAAAATGGAATTAAAAGCTCATGATACCTTCCATGTTAACATTAAATCCTATGCCATTATTTACATATCTTCTTTCATCATATCATAGAATCCTATAAGAAACTCCATAGTCCAACCATCTCACCTTGGACTCTTATTTTTCTAAAGATAATCCAGTACAATGTGTAGTTCTTGATTTGACACTTTTTCTACCAAATTTTCAGTTTCCTCCTCTCCTACAAATATTCAAATTAAAAAAGTGATTTTCACAATTTCTGCAATATTTAGGCTATCATGTTATTTATATAACCTCTTAAATTGTTAAAACCCCCATGTTTTCAATTCACTTGAAAGACCTAGTTTTACTACCATCATCCATCTATGTTTCCTAGATAGCATTAATATTTTTCTTATGATTGGAATATTTGTGAAATTATTTTGTATTTTCATCTCCATTGTCTAACCATACGACCCTCCTCTTTGATTTCCCTTTGGCTTCCTCTTATATCAGTGGTTTCCTCTTAAATTGTTACAAATTTTTCGATCTATTATTGGAAATTTCATAAAAAATTCCTTCATCATCATGAACACATATATCATCTATATGATTCTCAACAAATACTAATTCCTACGTATCTCTCCTTCTCTTCGCATGATCCTAGTTTGACAATACACTCTTAACCTTTTTCAAATTCAATGCAAATAGTATAATAGTAGACTCAATTGAACAGACATCAAATCTCACCCATTATAACTTTATTAAGTATATGGAACCCTCATCCTTAATCAACTTTGAATTAAATTCAAAATAGGTAGGAGGTTAACTATCTTCCTTTTCAATTTGGATCAAGACTGGAAGATGGTATCAATATCCTCCCACCTTAACCTAAGAACTAATCCTTTCTAAATCATTCATTACTAATTCATATACTAGAAATATATCAATATTTTTAAATATCATGTATTTCCCTATCCTTAAATTTCTCTAGGTCAAGGTCATCATTATTTTCTCCACATCCACTAGTCCTAATTGCTCAAATTTGTGTAAGAATAACTTTTCTAAAGTATGCTCCTATAACATCCCACTCTTTCACGCACTGAGCCGACTTATTCTTTGAGGACACTTGTGTGCAAGTCATCCAATTTTTCATATGATTGGTTGTTTTGATTACGATTATGAGATATTTTGGATTTGATGATATGATATTTTTGTTGTATTTACATCGACAGGTGCTATTGACTCGGTTCTCCTGAGTGTGCATGAATATGGACGTCGAGGATGTCAAGGCATCGATGAAACTTCTTGGACTCTGGATCGAGTCAAGGAGTGGACTAATAGGGTTTTAATGTTGTTGATGTGACGTATGTAGATATGATTAGATATTATGATGTTGAATGTTATTGCTGAGATGATTCATTGATGGATGCAGGATGACGGTAGCTTTCAGACCAAACTCATGTTTTGAGTTAATGGGTCATGCAGGAAAACCAAAGACATTGAGGGAGAGGTGTGGCAGCAACCCTTCCACAACCTACTAGCACTCTCATCATGGCTCAAACTATAGGTTAACGATTACCTAGTTCAAGAAGACCCATGATACCTTGAGGGAAGACTGTGATAGTCTCTCACGAGGATTCTAAGTGGCACGCAATATGGAAGGGTCCTTATTCCTTAGAGGTCCTAAGTCTCTCATAAGATCACCTGACAAAGTATTGACTCCGAGGGTTTGACGTCTACCAAAATCAGTTAAGAGGCAAGTGGCACCCTTGGAGCACGTAGTACATCTTGAATGATACTTCACACAAATAAAATGGAAAGTGGCGAGTGTCACCCTTGGAGCACGTAGTGCGTCCTGAATGGCACGTAGCGATTTTTTCTATGGTAAGTTAATAAACCTAGTACCTAGAAAACTATGCCTCCTTAGGACCTGGTCAGCCTTAAAATGAAATATATGATAAGTAAAGTTTAATAACAAATTATCCCCTTAAGAACTATCACCAAGCCTAGTAAATTGAAAACTTAGGTCTGAGTAGAACCTTTGAACAAAAAAAAAAAACTAATTAGACCTGTAACAAGAAGGGGGGTAAGAAATTCAACTTTAATTATTAAAGTAAAAAAATTATAATTGAAGATTAAATGTGTTAAAAGGGTAATTGGTTGTTTTTCTCTACACTTGGTAAATCTGATTTTTAGTTAAAAAGAAAAAGAGGGAAACTTAAATAAAAAGGGGAAACATAAAGAAAAGCGGAAAATTAAAGAAAAGGGGAATGTCTAACTTGGTAAGGAATCTAACCTTTGGAATTTTCTATTTATGAACTCAACTAGGATTTAAGTACGCCGTGAGCCATTTAAGAATTGTAAGGGAATAATGGGACACCGAGGAACATTTTTAGGAACTCTTTTAGGTGGGTGAGGAAAATAGACAAATTTAATTAATAAATAAAATTGATTTTCTGATGCAACTAGGGGATCGAGCGACATGTGTATGGGGGAGGTTTTTCCTAATTAAATAAATGAAAAAGGAATCTAATGAGAGTTTGGGAAACTAATCACTTGAAAACTATATAAAAAGGACGGTGGAGGAGGATTATGGATCACATCTAGCTTGCATAACGTTACACTGCTGAAATTTGATCTTGATTGAGTTTCTCTTGTGGGAGTTCGGATACCTAGCTCGGGTAACGAGTGGTAGCTCGACCTTGCAAGGCGAGTTGGGTGCTATCATTCTCTGGTATTATGTGTGTGGCCCCTTTGTGGCTCAGGGGGATCAGGGTGAAGAATACTACCCCTAGCGTTGGCTTGGAGATACTGGTGAGGTCTCATCGGTCGGTAAGCGGGATCTGGATGGAGTGAATGCGTGGGACAATGTCTACGGGATCATCACCTTTGGATTTGGTACATGTATTTAAATTTTGTTATATTTAGTTAAAAGTTTCTTGTGTATGAGATTATAATGATGATGAAGCAAATGATGCATTTCCAGTTGACGTTATTTTATTTGTTCACAGTAATTTTTAAAATCTAGTCTTTTATTCAGTTTCAATTCCAATTGTGGTTTTAGGATGCTGGTTGTAGTCGAGTTGGGCTCTTAAAAATAGTTTTCTTTGTAACCCCTCCCTTCAGTAACAATTTACAGTGATGTTGTTGAGAGATTTATAGTAATATTGTTGTCTGATTACAATGGTTTGTTGAGCGATTTGTTGAGCAATTTTCAGTGTATTTGTTGAGCAATTTACAGTGTGTTTGTTGAGTGATTTTCAGTGTTTTTGTTGAGTGAATTATAATGATGTTGTGGAGTGATTTAGAGTGATTTTTGTTGAGCGATTATTGTGATTTTTCAGTGAATTGTTCAATGATGGTGAATAATTCACATTCATAGGAATGAGTTGCATTTTTGTTTACAATGATATTTCACAGCTACAGTGATAATTTTTGTCACAACGATAGAGGCATTTACGATGATGATTGAAATTTTGGTGAACTGTCACTCTTTGATATATAATTTATAAGTTTATATATATCAAATAATAGGTATTCAATGGTTATACAACTCATGAATTTAGTCGACCAATAATTTATGTTTACAATTTTTATAACTGATACGATCCTTACTTAGTGGAAGGAGGAACACCAATAATTATATTATCGATTTTTGAATTAGATATTTATTGTTAGTGTAACATATACACAGAAAGACGACTCGACTATACAATGCCCAATATCCTTAATTTAATTGCGACGGTGTTGCAGCTGTATTAAGATCTCTCTTATAAGAAGCTTACGCCAGGATAGTGAATTTGATACTTCATACCATCCGGATTTATTACCAGGTGTTCGTTCAACAGCCTTCCACTAATGCATTCTTGGATGCCTTCCAAGCCAGAACCAAGCACCCCTCCAATGCTTGTTGTAATAGCCTATCGACGTTGGTCAGCCGCAGTTATGTGGCTGCACTAGTTTCATTGCTTTGGATACCTGTATAGCCCTGACTGCTTCCAAATCTATCAATGAATCACCGTGGATGGACGCCAATAACGAAAATAAAATAAAGACAACAGTGACTCCTAGTCTGCCAAATTCCAAAACCGACAACATTTTCCCCTCGCCTGCTTACTCTGAGATTCATTGTTTTTATCCATAAAATTCTGATATTCCTAGCCACTTTGAATTTTCTAATTTACCAGTCTAAATATTTAATTATTCTTTTGTTTGGTGAAATTCTGTTACGGATAGATGGAAAAAGTAAACATTATAATGATGAGATTTGGTAAGTGTGCCCATATTTTATCCTTCAAATTTTCTTACCGCCCGATTTTAAAAATACGCAACGATTTTATACCACGCCGAGATATGAATTGGTCATATAGAAACACACTGTTTAGTGGTTAAGAGCCTTAACCCTTGAGATTTGGTTAGTGGCGCAGAGATTTTATACCCTTAATTTAATACAACGTGATTTTAAAATTACAAAGTGATTTTAATTATTTAGTGGTTAAGAGATTACAGTGATCTATCAAATAGGAATAATTTTGATTATGGAAGCTGGACATTTGGAAAGGGATCTATTATGTTGTTCACCCCATGATCAGTTGAAGGTTTAACAGTTTTAAGGTTTAATTTATTGAATGTTGTGATCAACGATCTTACTATATCTCTAGCTTTTCAACAGTTATTCATTTGTTATGAGTTTGGGGATTATCCATTATTTTCAGTTATTTTTTTTAGAACTCAAAAAAAAATACATCTAGTCTGTCGCCTCCTTCTTCCTCGTGACATTGTCTATCTGTGCAATGCTATTCCGTGTGAGAAAATTTGGTCTAGCCCCCCTTTTTCTACCAATTTTACTATTCTAATTTATGTTTCATAAATAAAAGAGTTTAAAAGTTGAAGGATTAAGACATTATGTTGCATGTGGTTAAGTTTGATAAAATGTTGCTTGATTGGAAAAATACTCATAGGGTTAGAAATTTCTAAAATCATAAAAACATTTTTATACATTATCTAAACACTTTTAATATACTATTTTTTTTGGTTTAAACACTTTTAATATGCTCACTCCTTTATATTAATTGATAACCCTGCAGAATAATATTAAACTATTTTAACATAATTGATTATTCATTCTTCATAATGATAAAAGAATTGTAATTAGGAATAATGGGGAAAGTTGTGTTTTAGGTTAGTTAGGTAGCTGATAGATGAAATACTTTAATGGAGAATAAAATCTATGGTTTCATAAGTTAGAAGGATGTATTACAAGTTGCAATTTTTAGTCATTTCTTTCTTTAAACTGCCTAGATGAATAATCACAGTTGTTGTTTACATTGACATGATGTATGCATGATTACCTAAAATCATGCGAAAGGTACATCCCTTCTTATGAATCAGATTTTATTTTAGTGAATGATTGATCAAATGGCACAGCTGGAATTTAATAGAATTGCACCTCAAGTTGGTTATTGCTAGATAGATTGTGTATGTTAGATATCTTGTGCACTTGTAAATTAAATATCGATTGAAGTAATGTCCAAATGTTTGGATTGTGTGATGGTGCATCATTCAAATGTAGAATCAATGATTTCTAATTCTCGTTCACCTTGAAGGTTCGTCTTACATGTGTCATTTTGGTGTTTTTGTGTTGGGTTGATTGATGTTGTCTTTTATCTTTTTATTAGTGGTCTTGTTTGTTTCGGGAGGGATGTAGACACCTCATTGTTCCTAAGAACAGTCGCCAGCCTTGAGACCTGAAATGGTCAAAATCGATGGGGACCTAGGCTTGAGTGTTGCTTATGTGTCTTGGGGATCCCAACCTTGTAGGGCAAGACATGCGGGTATTCATTTTTATTTTTGTATGATGTATTTTCATATGATGAATCTAGTTGCATGATGTGTTA
>JASDQU010503900.1:26731-49072 GCA_032191745.1 Picea mariana
ATTGGTACAGATTTATAGCGGTATATCTTATAGTGATAGTGTGACAGTGGTTCCATCATTCTACTTCTACTTCAGGGTGGCAGGACGGGGCAATGACAGGTGGTTGTAGCCACCTTCCGGTTGTAGCTGGAGAACATAGGGGGTTATAGCCTCCTTCTGGTTATATCTAGAGAATTGGGGAGTTGGAGCTTTCCTCAGGTTGTAGCCTGAGAAACTAGGGGGTTAGAGCCTCCTTCTAGTTGCAGCTGGAAAACAAAGGAACTTGGTGCTTCCAATGAATGTAATTCTTCAAGACATACAAGAAAAAAAATTCTTGTGGTTTTCTCCTGATTTGGGTTTCCACATAAAACACTGATGTATTGTGTATGTGTGTGATTGTTCATTTGTTCATTGCTTAAATTGCTCTAAAACATAAAACACTTGGATTATATGGTTAAAAAGGATTAAATTGCTCTATTATTGATCCACCCCCCCTATTAGTAATCCAACAATTGGCTTCTCTTCGGTTGGAAGACACCACTCTCATATGGTGGGAGAGAAAACTTTAGGACATAAGTGGGTGTGGTGATCTTATTTCCTCATGGTTGGAATTTAAATCAACAATAAGGAAGCAATTTTATCCATTGCTTTATTTACATAAAGCAATGATGGAATGGAAAAATTTAAGGCAAAGTAAACGTCAAATTGTACAAAGCTTCACAGAATAATTTAGGAAGAAATATCTTGCATTAAACATTCCTTTGAATTATTATGAAACTTTAATGAAGTATATTGGCGCACTTCACAGTTATATTCATCATACTTTTGTCTTGTTTAATCTCACCAGTCTTGACGAGGTGTGTGTGCAAGCCACTCACCTTGAGAATAGGGGAAAGCATGTTCAAGAAGATCCCACAAAGAAACCTTCCAATATCCCACATAATCCTTTTAAGAAGTTTAAAAGTAAGTACAAGACGACCGCCATAATGACGAGAGAAGGAGGAAATCCATCTTGCACTCATTTCAAGAAAAGAGTTCACGATGATGAACATTGTCGGAAACTGCATCCAGAAAAGAGACCAAAATAGTTCGGTGGAAAGAGGAAGACAAATACTATTTCTACAGTGCAACAAGATCTTGGTTATGATTCAAGAGAATAAGGAAATATCACAACGGTTGTAGTACAAGGTAAATATTCTCTCCATGCTAGTTCAAGTTCCAATAATGAATCTCATGATGATGAATGAAAGAGGAATGAATTATTTTACATAATATTTGTATCTAAACACACTAAGATAGATATATTATTTGATCTGGATTCCCATTTAAACTTAACATATGAAGCACTTGTCAAAAATATGGGTCTTGAATTGAAACCACTTCAAAATCCTTATCCTCTTGGTTGGGTATGTGATAAACAAAAATTTAATGTCCCCAAACAATGTAGGTTCAGACTTCCTATTTCTTCAAAGTTGATTGACGAAGTGGATTTGGATGTTGTATCACTTGATATATGTGTCATAGTGATGGGAAGTCCTTATCTTTATGATAGAAAAGAAGTCTTCTTTCATCATGAGAATAAGTACCACCTTAATAAAGGGGGAGTGGAATATATTTTTAGAGCTCACAACATGAGAGTAAATACAACAATTGTTAGTGCAGGACAAATGAAAAGACTCATAAACACTAATAAGAGATATATACTCAGGGTCGTAAGAGAGAAAGATGTTGGTACATCCAACACTTTCCAAGGATGTGATCCTTCTCATAAGAAATAATTAATTGATATTTTTTAGGAACTAGATGGATTACCCCCTAAGAGGGAAATCCAACATGAGATGCATCTTCAGAAGGATTATCCTCTTCCTAATGTGGGCATGTATAGGATGTCAGTTGTGGAGATGACACAGATGAAGAAGCAAGTACATAGATTATTGGATCAAGGGGTCATCAGGCCCAATTCATCTCCTTATGGTTCTCCGATCATGATGTTGCCAAAGAAAGATGGCACATGGGGAATGTGTGTCGATTACCAAGCCTTAAATAAAATCACGATGAAAAATCAATACCCTCTTCCTCATATAGATGATTTACTTGATCAGTTGAATAATGTTGTCTATTTCAGTAAGTTGGATTTGCTCAGTGGATACCATCAGATCAGGGTTGCAAAAAAGGATGCATGGAAGACTTTCTTTAAAAGCAAACATGAATTGTTTGAGTGGTTAGTTATGTCATTTGGGCTTTGTAATGCTCCGACAATCTTCATGCATGTGACAAATGATGTATTCATGCCTTTCCTATATGATTTTTTGATTGTATATTTACACAACATTATTATTTTTAGCAAGACTTGGGATGAACATGTGAGGCATGTAAAGAAAGTATTAGATACTTTTCAAAGGGAAAATCAGTATGTAAAATAGTCTACATGTGAATTTGGAAAGACTGCACTTGTACACTTAGGTCATATTGTAGGAGGAGGAGAATTAAAAATTGATCCTTCCAATATTGATGTAATTGTAAATTGGCTTGAGCCAAAAAGTGTGACCGAGATTCGAAGCTTCTTAGGTGGAGTCCAGTATTGGAGGATATTCATTTCAAACTTCTCCTTTATAGCAGCTCCTTTGCATTCCTTAACCGGTGTCAAGAACACTTTTCAGTGGGAAGGAAAGAAACAAAAATCTTTTGACACGTTTTAGGAGAAGATCAGTACCACACCAATATTAGCATTGTTAAATATTTAATAGCTTCTTGATATTGAGACAGATGGCAATGGATATTCCATGGCTGCAGTATTCATCAAATATCGTAAGCCTATCTGTTACCACTCCGAAACGTTTAACCAACCTGTTGTTAACTATCCTACATATGATAAAGAGTTGCATGCATTAGTTCAAAGCATAAAAAAATGGAAGCACTATTTGTTAGGGAAGGAAACAATCATATATAAAGATCACCAACCGTTACAAAATATACAAACACAAACCAAATTGCAACAATCTCGACACTACAGATGGATGGGTTTTCTACAACAATTTCATTTGGTAATCAAGTACAAAAAGGGTAAAAGTAACAAGGTAGCTAATATGATTTCTAGACCTCCTATTGTTGCTTCTATTATTTTGAAGAATACTTCTTTATATCATGATATCTATGTGGAACAATATCCCATTGATGAATATTTTAAATAAGTATATGATAATCTAACCAATGGTGGACAGGTAGAGAACTATTCTCTGCAAGGAAAACTACTCTACAATCTTGGAAAGTTATGTATTCCTACAAGTGAACAATTCCATGTAATACAAGAAGCTCACACTTCTCTTATGTCTGGGAATTTTGGGGTAGGAAAAACTATGGCTCATTTGCAAAGGTTTGGTTACTGGCCTCAAATGAAAGCAATTGTAACTAAATATGCAAAGGGGTGTGTGATGTGTTCTACTTGTAAGCCCACTAATAGAAAACGGGGGCTATACTCACCATTCCCTGTTCCATCCCATCCATGGGAAAGTATCTCCATGGATTTTGTAGGGGGTTTACCAATGCCAAAAGGGGGTCATGACTATTGATGTCAACACCAGTATGGATAACGTCATAATTCATACAACATACATGGCATGTGAAAGAGGTGACATGTGTCATGATGACATTAACATGACGTCATCATGGTGACGTGGAAACACTAGAGGATGCCATGTGTCACCCATATTTGGCATTTTTGGGCCATTCTGTGGGCCAGTAAGATTTTTCCACATAGAAGTTCGTATAATACGTACAATGACATGGCATTGAATTGGTAGGTTGACATGGAAGGTTGAGTTGGCAACTGAAGTGGCATCCGTACAGTGATGTGGTGCTAACATGGAAATATAATGGTGCAATGGTTGACATAGTCCAATAGGTGGCTATCACGTGGCCCAATCATGCGCTGCTACGTGGCAGTGGTAAAATTCCCAATGAAAATCCAGTATCAAAATTTCAAAAAAATTAATATTTGGCAGGTCCACCAAATCTCGCGGGACCCCACTGTTGACGATTCAAAACGTCAACAACATTTCGCCCGCAAAGTGTTGATAAAGCCTATTATTATTAAAGACTAAATAACACTATTAGGTGGGACCCCCTTGAACTATTGGAGAGCATATCTATTTCATTTTTATGTTGATATGATGTGCGATACGCCTCACATGGTTGATGAAGATCTTGTTGGTATTGGTTGATGAATTGAGCTTATGAAGGGTTGATTCCTTATGTTACTACAACCTATCCTATTCATTAATGTCATTACTATCTTTTCTTATCACACTTGCATAACAAACATGTTAGTGAAATGATGTGAAAGGCAAAATACTATAACAATTGCAAAGAAAAGGGAACTAGTTCTGCAATACCACACGCAATAATTTGAAGGAAATGAGAAACAATTGGTAGGGGAATATTTTAGAGCTATCCTAAATATACTACATGCATGAAAAGACTTGATGATTATTGCTAAACCCTAGATAACAAGTAAATGATTATGAAATTGTGATTGAATCACATGTTAATATGCATATGGTTGAAATGTGGTGGCACATTTGGCAAGGTGGTGAACGTTGACAGTTAGGTGATTTTGTTTGAGTTATATGATGTGAAATGGAACATGGTGATAGCGTTGTTGGATTTTAATGTGGTGATGGTTTTGATACATGTTTGATTAGTGGTGTTAATGGAGAATTTGTTGGCATGTACTGTTGAGTTAATGAGATATGGGAGGAGGCGACGTGTATTTACTGCACGTCATCTTTACTCTTCCCGTTGGCCGCCATACTAATCGGGCTATTGTTCAATCTTGCTGTTGTGTTACGCTCCGAAATTTTAGTAGGGAGGAACCGCTCGGCCAGCTCTCGTTTTAAGGAATTCAATTATAAGTATGTATTTTGGCCATTCCCGGTTTTTCTCTAGTTATGAAATGGTTATTGGCTCAGATGTATGGATTTATGTTTTCCTAAGTGCTGCAACTGTGTGAAATTTGGGTTCTGAAAATGAAGAGAGAATGTTTCTTCCTGTAACATTTTTGAGTTAGTCGAGGTTATTGGTTTTCCTGGGTGATAGTTCTTTGTTATCACTATTGTTTGGTTGGGTTTTTTTTGTTTAGTTTTGGGTGGATAGATATCATGGGTTTAATGGTCGAAGGTTTTCTGCATCACCATGTTGTGTTTCACCTTGACATTGGTTGTTTCCACCGCTAAGGGTCACGAACTGAATGTTCTTTTCTTAACTAGCCCCTGTCTTCACCTCAGTTTGGACTAAGAACAGGAGGGTTATACTATGGACTAGATACTCCTGTATCAACACTGATGGCCCTGCTCTTCATTATAGGACAATGAGAACGATGTCATTTCAACAATTTACAAGACAACAACAGCGTAAATGAAATCGTTTTGATATCAACTGAACCGTGTCCTTCCTAAACGAGCTTCGTTCCTTCTGATTTGTTTTGTAAGCCTCGTCGTTCAAGCCTTCCAACCCGCTGAGCTTGTTTTGACAGCATTTCAAGACTTCAAAAGCTCTCCTCTGGATAACTTTGTAATTGAAAAGCAAATATTGCGAGATGGTACAATACGTAAAAAATGCATAAAACATTCAAATCGTGGGTAAATGCTCAGGTTTGTATTTGTTCATCTAAAAAGCTAATGTGCCCGATYCGGCAATATTAAAAATATGCCAGATCGTGCAATATGCAAATAATGCATACAGAAACATTCATATTGTTGGTAAATGGGCAATTCTGTAGTTAAATTGAGAAGCAAACGTGCTAGATCGTGCAATATGCAAATAATACATAAAACGTTAAAACCGTGGATAAACTGACAATTTTGTAACTGTTCATCTGAAAAGCAAATGTGACAGATCGTGAAATATGTAAATAATGAATTAAACATTAAAATCGTTGGTAAAAGGGCGAAATGAAAACATAATTCACAGATATAGGCGTAACAGAATACCCATAAAACGGTCGAAACGTGATGTAAATAAAAGAGAATATGGAGCAAGCGAACAGTGAAACATTGAAAGGTGGTGAAATGGAAGAGAATGGGAAGAATGAAATGCATCAGAAATGGAGATGAATCTCGCGAATTAAACGTGATAATATGAACTTTGTTAATGCGCTGTGCTTGCGGATTTCTGGGGAAAGGATCGATACCAAAGCACATATTTTGGTACTATAAAGGCGCTAGGGTTCGGTGGACACTGAACTTCAATGTTACGATTCTTCATTATTAGCTGAGTTTGACATTGTACTACACTTTTTGGTTTTTAGTGCTTTTTTTTTTTGAGGAAATGTAAAACATAGTTTGGTATTTCAATTTTTTATTTGGGAGTTGTCATGGTTCTTTTATTTTATAGAGTATAAGTTGTAAATTTTTTAATGGATGTGATGTATTTAAAACATGTCTTTCGAAAGTTATATGTGGAAATATAGAGATAAGGTCTATTGTTTTAAGTAATTCATATGTATTGTTTTAAGTAATTAGTATGTGGTAAATTGATTATTATTATTACTAAACATTAAATTTTAATATTAATTGAGTATCCCACTAATTCCCACGGGTCACATCAATTCAAAAGTCATAATGGAAAATGATATTGGATATATCTTTTTGGTCGTGAAATTAGGTTTGGAATTGCATGCCAGCCCCATCTTCAATCTCATCAAAGTAGGCGGGGATTATCATGGGAAGTCGTGTTTGAAGTGGAGTCCTCTAGTTTTGCATTCCAATTGCAGCTGCAATTCGCATTATTTTTATTTGACTCTTCTCTAGAAGAGGTTACAGATGATCATGGCCTTAACAGGTTAAACTTAGCGTCGACTATCGTGGCCGCCGCCCTAACATAGCGGCTTTTATAAACATGCATGTACTAGCAAAGAGATTGAACAGGGTACAGGCGGGTCCATACACCAGAAATTCGTCGAACCCTTACGACCCTCGTCTACTCATCGGACTTTAGTCGGAGCAAGTAAAACGACAGGGAACAATGTATCTGTGTAGTAATCTTCCCCTTTGAAATCGGAATTTCGTCTAATCCAAACGAAAGAAGGCACGGGCAGCCGAGCCGTCCCATCCAGTCCCGTTCCCGATCCCCCTAGACGTGTTATTCATTAACTGTCGGAATTTCGTTACAGGTTATCGGTGGTGACTCGTGTGTATAATTCTATGCACGGTTTAGGGTTTGGGATAAGGCAGTCAGTTTCGAGAAAGCGGTGAGCGCGCTCGGAGCGCAATGGAGGCACCACAGCACGCGGTTGCACGTTATCTTATTATTTCACCAGTTATAAGTATTCGCATTCCTTCGCATATTTCCCCATCCAAGTCTTTCAAACTCCTCTGCTGCGAATCTATCAGATTTCAAATCGTTCGTGTGTATAGACTGATATTGTATCTGATATCATATCTTTCATTCGCTAAAACTGAGCTTTATGATGAAGAGCCCTATAATTGGTCTCGTGATTATGATCTCGTTCCTGCTCATTGCAGGCCGTAGCAACGGCAGGTTGCTCATGAAGAATAACCAATTTATCTCCCCTGACAATCCGTCGGGCTTCGATTTCAGTGTTGATTCCCTTGTCGACGATGGCTCCCGCTTACACACGGCAGACGGTCATGTGGAGAAGAATGCGGTCCAGTATGATCGAGAGAGAAGCCCCGGGAGCAGCTTGTCGGTAAATAGTGCCACCAAAGAGCAGAAGTTATCGTTCAGGCTTAGCATGAGTGTTCAGAAGACGGAGAACATCAAACCCAATAGCGTATTCAATTTTCTACAGAAGGGCAAAGTAACACCGCCCGGATCCAGTCCTATTGTAAATTCCATGGCGGACGAACATGAGCTCTCCACATCCAAGGGTAGCCCCGGGGTTGGTCACATGCAGATGATCCGGTCTAAATCTCAAACAATAAGAGTTCGCATCCTCAAATCCGATGACGGCCAGGGAGATGATCACGTGCAGCAGGAAACGAGCAATATGCAAACGCTGGGTTCTAATCCAAGCCCGGGAGGCGGCAATTGATGGCTTCCAACGTCATACAGAATATTGTGACAGAACTACATGTCTTTGTATAATGAATTCATTTCTCACAAAGCCTAACCCCAAGTATACAACAATATTTCCCAAAATGACCGTTCTGGTTTGGATCCAGGCAGGGGATTCTGAGTTAGTCGCAGTTCTGCTTGATGTATAGCTTTTGATCCGCGTCAAACCTTCTTTCAATAGGTACCCATAAACGATTTGATGCCACACCAATTCAAGTTTGCAACGCCTTCGGCAATCCCCAAACCAAGTGCTTCTTGCCGCACTATCCACCAAATTTTTTATTGATACATGTAAATTTTCTTACCAATTGGGAATTTAAAAAGGCGATTTTGTTTTCAAACTATATAAATTTACAGTTTGAATGGTCAATCATGTTTCGGTCTTCCTCTTCTGTATATCTTGCTTTCAGAACAAACAAACTTGCTTACCAATCCCATCAAAATTTTACTTCAATTTGAATCTCGTGGAAGCTTTACAGATATCAAAGTCTCTTCCTTCGTAATAATTAATCCACTGTTCAATATCCGTAACCTCAGATTATACTCTTACTTTCAAGGGCCGGAATCTTTAGAACAAAGTACACATTATTCCTCTGCTTTTTTATGGGAGTTCCCACACAAATGTTTCCTCCGCTTCTGCTGGCCAACAATTTTGTTTTGTTCACCTTCAATTTTGTTGTGTTTACCTTTTGGATCCTCGTCTTAACTTGGATTTTTCCATTGCAGGTATCTGTGTGCCCGCCTCAAAGGTGCTTACCAGTCTCCTGTTCCCATATCACAGTTTTGTGAAAATTAATTTGAGAGAGTTAATTAGCAGAACCCTGTTAAATGTACAGATATAAGCCAGAGTTTTCCATCTTTCTCTCATAATTCTAATGTGGCAATCATAGGAAGGTTAATAAAATCTTTGCAAATAGGTGTGCATTTTGATGGTTTTTTACACCGAAAGGCATACACCTATTGACGATGGGCATATTTAATAGGTTTTTAGTTTTTAATACTTTTTCTATGGACGAGATTAAATATGCTTAGAATATTCTTAGTCGTCACAATAAATGAATGGCTCTGATTTCATCCATTAACTTCCGAGCTGTTATAAAGACATCGATTTATATGTTTACTTTTTTACATTTACCTAATAATGTTTAAAAATTACTGTATTCATTAACTTATTGCCACTTCTACCTGATTGAAAAATATAAATGAATTTTCATGGACCTGAAGTTTTTACTATGTTAATTAAGATTTTTTTAACAAACGGGAAGTTTCACAACCCTGCTTTTCGGCGTTCACCAGCGGCGCGTTAGCGGCTGTGCTAGTATTTATCTCTTTCGACAAATCGTCCCGATGCCATTTTGTTGACAAATTGCGATGACGAAAGGTATTATCACACAGAATATTGGCCCTCATGAACAATGAGTTACTGTTCTAACATAAGCACAAACAATAAAGGCACGTGATATGGAAACATTTTCCCGTTACGTAATTGAATGTGAAGCTTTGACTCCAATTGTTTCCTTAAAAACTAAAAGGTTCTAAGTGGATGCGTGTATCTCTGTTCCTCGGCAGGGATCAGAAGATATCCAAAGCATTCATTTCCCTAAATGTCGTTAGAAATATACACATCCATACAGTATCCCGAAGACATCCAAAGCATTGATTTCCCTAAATCTCGTTAGAAATATAGTATACAGATCCATACAGGGAAATGGAAATAGAAGGATGCAAACCAAAGAAATCTAAGATCGAAGAGAGGGAGGGTGCGCGCAGTATACTCTACTGCAATTCAGTTTCAAGTATTGTGCTCAGTTAGTTTGCTGCCCCCTATGAATATTGTTAGCCTATGGCTTACTTTAACCAATCATTAAGTTTAAATTGTCACTTATATTTGTATTATTCATTTAAGATATTAGTAATACATGTTCTTAAGTGATAACTAATGATTTAGTTAAAATTGCCTAGTTTAATCTGGATGCATGATTTTAGGATCTAGAGCAAATCTCTCCATGAGGTGGCATCACCCATTGTACTATAAATATGTACCATTGGTTTGAATACAATAAGTGTTGGCTAGTGAGCCTTTTTCGCCATGTTCTTGTTCTTGTTTATATTTTAGCAATTGGTATCAGAGCTTCTTTGTTTTATCAATTGGTATCAAATCTCTTATGGTCTTAAGGGCCCAATAGCATCTCCATGGCGAAAAGAAGATGAAAATATCAAAGCCATGGTGAAAAATGTGAAGTAAGAGAAACGATACTAATTCTAGTTTCATTTTGAGGACTGTATCGATGATTGTATTGAGAACCGTATCGTGGACCGTATCGCAGACTATATCAAGTACTATATCATGGACTGTATTGAGGACTGTAATGCACAGGAGATTGTATTAATATAGTCTGGCCAACATTGGGTTTGCAGATGAGAATAGAGCCCTGATCTGGCGATCGATCTGACTGAAGGTGAGTCGAAATGTGTTCTTGAGATAAATGAACGGGTTTAGGGTTATTACTGATTAAATAGAAGTATTGTTTGAAATCTTTGCATATATCTGAGATAAAAGATCGATCTGAGAATGGAGCTATTCATACTGGTTCGGAGTCAAAGACCTCCCTAAATCTGTGTTCATCCATTATTAAGAAGTGAAGAAGATCACGCATCTAGATATACCACACAGAGATTCGCCATTTGTAGATCTACCATGCAGATGAAGAATTTCTTGTAGCTTCCTTCTGTGATTTGGGCGAGAGTAATGAAAGAAACATGATGTTTTCGCCAATCAGGATCAGCCAAATACGCAACAAGCAACTCAGAGGCAACATGGATGATGATATTTCCTCCTGGAAAAATAGCCAAGCGATCCAAACTATCTTGATCAACACTGAAATCGCTATAGATCCGAACTATTTGGCACGTATTCTGCTTGTTGGAGCGACGCACACTGTTTTATCCCTTTATTGATTCATGGGATAAAAGGGCTTCTTGATCTAGGGGATCCAGTGACAAAAGGAGGAGATCTCTCTCAAAATCTTTCCCTACGAAGGCCTTCCTCAAGCATTCAGAGTCTTCAACTTGGGATGGTGTTGGCTTTGGCACTATAATTGTTGACATCTTATATTCTTAAAACAAGATCAGATCTGATCCCTTCTCCCACAATATCTATGATGATCCCTACAAATGCAATGGTATGGAGTTGTGATGAAGAAATTGACCAGGAAAAATAACGCTTGAGATAGAGCCTATCCGCGTAATTATATGGCTACAATATCCTAATCCTCTAGTATAATTGAATACAAGTCCAATCCAAAATCTCTACGCGATGTCCATAGTCAAGCACAACGACGTATATGAAGGATAGTGTGGATTTTGTTTCATTCCTTTCTGTACAAGAAGGAGCTTGACGTTCTCTCAATTTCCATCCCATCTATCTACACATTCTTTGAGGAAGGTGAGGCCAACAAGATCCACCAGATCGTGCGCCTGTGACAGATAGTGAAGAAATGGCAACAACTCCTTAGTGCCCACAAGGAAGCTCTCATGACATTTTAGTGTTACTAGTCCTCTGTATATATGTAGAAAAAGTTTAGGTGGGAGTAAATTGTTTAGTGAATTCTTTCTATGGTGTGTCCGTTATAATTTGTTTAACTACAGTTTATCAAAGGCGTTGTGAGTTATCTTAGTTTTCCATCGTATTGGTATGATCACTGTAAATGTGATCGGCTAGTCTCGAGATTGATTGCTACAATTTTTCTTCTTTATTGATTGTTGAGTTGATCAGGTTGTAATTGATAACCTCCATGAGAGAGTGATGGTATTTTTGCAAGAATTTAGTTTAAGGAATGATATGTTGGTGTTCCTTATGGATGGTAGGCGATATGCCTTGTAGGCGTCACATAAGGTTACCGTAGTAGTGAATCCCCAAACAATTTGCAGGACCAGATCTGAAGATCTGAGTGGACTCAGGAAGATTGTGGGCATGTGATCTCATGGATGGAAAATGGAAGCAAAGGATTGTGACAACAATCAAGAAGAAGTGATGAAATCTAACTATTGATCAATGACTCTAACAACACGAGACTGCCATAGTTGAGTTGAACATATTTCTAAAGAAATATTGTTTTCTAGATATAAGCAACCCTAACTCCTGCCTTAAGTGGATAAGTTCTCTCCCCTTACAGAGCTAGAAAAACCCAGTAAGCAACAACAACTCTAGATCTAAATTTGAAGGCTCTGTAAAGCCATGGAAAGGGAATCAAATGATATTTAAGAATGCCCTTCAACAAGGTGTCACTTTTCTACCTTGTCTAGTAAATAATGTTTTGCATTTGAATTTTACATAAATCAAAATCTGCAATGCTCTTTCTGGAGGAAGATCCTTGAATTCCATGTTCTCTTTTTTAACTTGCATCCACAAACAAACTGCAAAGCACAATTGTCCTTGTGCATGATAGATATCCTAAGAGAAAAACATTAAATGGAAATGATCCAAATATTGCCATGTACACAACTTGCACAATTGTCGTGAGAATGGTGTAGACCACATACAGATCAATAATATTGAGTTTGACAGGAGTTGCAGATTATGAAAATCGAAGTGATGCAATCAGTGTGTGTGCATCCTTGGTTGTTGAGATTCCCATCTTGTCTTGGATATCTCTATGGCCCTTTGACGAAATTTTTCTAAGTCATAAGTCATGAGAATTTCACATAATGTTGGAATTCGAGTTTTGTAAAAGTTAACAAGCATTCTTATGGTGGTGTTCATACTAAGAGAAATGGTGATCTCAGCTTTGCAAGGACCATGCATGAGATTACATTTTCATCAGATGACAAGCCTAAACTTCTTAGCTAGTTAACTTCCTTTGGACCTTCAAAATGTACTTGAGCATGGTCACTGTAAGAGAGATACTTATAATAAAATTGAAGTATTTTTCTCTATGTCCTAGATCCATCCGAAATTGAATAAGGGTATTTTAGGTACACCTTGTGTTGTGTGTGGTGGTGAAAATTTGTATAGTTTATTTACATTGTTTATTGTCTAGTTTTGACATAAACACAATTGCAATTTTAGCATTTATGCAACACACAAGCTCATGCATAATATTATTTAAGCACAATCAAGAACAAATGATCAAGCATATGTGAAGAAAATTATCAAGCATTCAAGTCGTCAACCACATCAGTAATGGACAAATCAAATATTTCGAACTCAACACATCATGGAGCATTTGAAGTTAAATTGTAACTTGCAAACAATGTTTGTAGTGAGACTACTTGATCAAGTTGATTTGTACTTGCAATAATGTATTTGTAAGTTTACTTGTCTTTTTAAAATGAAATTGAATTTCTTTGTAATTGGGTGCATTCTCGGTTGAGCCCGACACCCAAGATTCTATTGTCATTTTGAGTCGAAATTGACAAGGTTGAGTAGTTTAAATCAAATCATTGTATTCAATTTTTCGGGTGAATTTTCGGTAGTATCTGATACCCTCAACTTCTTGGAAGAAAGCAATAAAATTTCAAGCGAGTGTGAAACAAAATAAAGCGAGCATGAAGTTCAAGCGAGCGATTCAAGTGAGCGAGTTGCAGATAAGCCTTCTTTTGTCGAGTGAAATTGTAATCAGGATCTACCTGCACAAGGAGACCTCATTTAGTGTTTTTGAAATGGCTCGAAATCTAGAATTATTGGAGTTAATGAACACTCTAATAAACACCATTGAAGAAAATACAATGATATTGAACAAAGAAACTCTTCAATCAGTGCTAACTTGTTTTCAAGTGATGCAAGATAAAGTTAGGCTTCTTCAATATCTATCCCAACTATTGAATGATGAAATAAAGGATCTCAAAAATCAACAGGCAGTGAAGTGTTCTGAACTAGTTTTTGTTCAACACAATATTCTCTATGATGATGATGATGATGTTTTTGATCAACAGTCAATGAAGGAGAAACTCAGTAAGACAACTCCAGATACAGAAGAAGATGAATCTATTCATGAACCTACATTACAAGATTTTTATTTTGACTTCAGTGAAGAAAACCTTTCAATGATGCAACAACATATAGTCAATCCACTTCCACAGATTTCAAAGAAACAGGTTCAGAATACTTCTTTCCAAGCCCATCTTCGGACCTTGGGAAGAAATCATCTACAAAAAGAATAGAGCAAGACTTGGGTATGACAAGGAAGTTACCTTTCATATTCTCGATTATTCCAGACCAATCAAGTTCCAAAGTGTTGGATTCCTTGAAGAAGATTCACTTTCACTTGTTCCAATTCAGTGTTAGAATGTGAAGTGCGAACATTGAAATCGAGTTGGTCACAAGGAGAATCAGTGTTTTGATCTCCATCCTTATCAGCATTATGGCAAGTATAACCATTCTTCGGACAGATGTTCAATGCTGAAGAAACCTCCAAGATTGAAGATTCACTATGAGTGGATTGATCCTTCGTAGTGGTCATCAACAACCAAGTGATTATATAAGTCTTACCAAAGAATTCAATCTCGAGTAAAGACCAATATTGCAGCACATAAAATTTGTTTACCTTAGATAAGTGGCCCCTTATGGCATATCTTTTGAGCATGACCCTCACAGGATGAGATAACATGTGTTTTTTTCCACATTCCCACTTTGTGTTATACTCAAATAGAACAGGTATGGTACTCTCTTGAGCCTAGAAAGAGGGAGTACAATGCTAAAACTCTCATGCACATTAAGGGAGGGAGTTCAAAATTCCAATGACAATGGTTCATGAAACCACTTGTGGTCTCTCCTTTTAGCTGACAAAGGGGGAAATTGATGATGGAATTGGTTTTCAGACTAAACATTTCAACAACGAGTATGCTAGATGGGAATAAGATTTTCCAAATGGGAAATTGTTGTCTGTAGATGAAGGACTTTAGCAGAATTATGGTTCAGTGACTTGCAATTGAATCATACACATTATATATTAGAATGTTTTTGGACACCTAAAAGTGTCACAATTGCTCAGTGGTTATCCCGAACCATAGATTCAGAGAGAACTTTCAATGATGCATTGATAGTAGAGTGGTGATACTACATGTTCACCAATTCAAAGAAGACATTAGATTCTTCTAGCTCAAATACTTGGGAAAATGATTTAATTGTCAAGTAATCATGGAATATTCAAATATTGTAGATGTTCACTTTCATATCTCAGCTCGTTTCTAGTTCATTTCAGATGAACCATTCAGCATCCAGATTGGTATTTTTTGGGGCATTTCTTCGTTGAGGCTCCACTCAAGAGTTTCAGTATGAATGCTTGAAATTGATACCATTTTATGCTTTATTATTGGTATTATTAATCGGACTTCTGATTGAGGGGGGGATTATTAGCCTATGTATTACCTTAACCAATTAATAAGTCAAAATTGTCACCTATATTTGCATTATTCATTTAGGATATTAGTAATATATCCTCAAGTGATGACTAATCAGATAGTTAAGATTGCCTAGACTATTCATCATGCATGATTTTAGGATCTAGAGCAATTCTCTCTATGAGGTGGCATCACCCATTGTACTATAAATATGTATTATAAATACTTGGACTATGAGATAAATATACCAGTTTTGGACTGGTGCACTTCTATTCCCAAAAAATATCTCATAAGACCTAAATCAGTGATTTCAAATTCATCCTTCATGACCGACTTGAATTCTTCTATGCCAAAATCACATGTAAATATCAAACAATCAACATATAGAAAAACAATTAGCATATTACCTTGTTGATTTGATTTGATGTACAGTCTTGGCTCATTTTCACTTCTCTGAAATCCATTCTATGTGAGATAGGAATCTATGCTACTGTACCAAGATCTCAGAGCGTTCTTTAAAACATATAGTTCTTTATTCAATCTGTACACTTTGTCTTCTTGTCCTGGAAGCTCATAACCTTGTGGTTGTTCCACATATACTTCTTCTTCTAAATTTTCATTCAAAAATGCTGACTTCACATCCATATGATAAACTAGCCACTCGTACTGCATGGCAATTGCTAACATAGTTATGACTATGTCCGTGTGCACCATTGGTGGAAATGTTTCATTGAAATCAATTCTAGGTTGTTGTGTAAAGCCTCTTAGAAATAATCTTTCCTTGTGCTTCTGCACCTTGCTTGGTTTTATAAATCCACTTATCACATATTTACCTTTAGGTACATCAACCAACTTCCAAGTTTGATTTCTCTCTATGCATCTAATTTCTTGATCCATGGCTTGTTCCCATACATCCTCTTTGAAAACTTCTTCAAAGGTTAATGGATCATTTATTTGTGAAAACATAGCAAAAACTGAAAATGAATTTGTTGCATTTTCATTATACATATCGTGCAGACTTCTTGTCTTTCTTGGTAACAGACTTGCTAATGTTGGATCCGGAGATGTAACTCATAATTCTTATTGGTGTTTGTTGCACTCTAGGTATAGACTTTGCACTTATTGTTCTTACTGGAGTACTTTGCACAGTAATTTGCGTCACAGTTCCAGATGTATATGGTACTGCACACTGACTTGTGCATGGTGGTTGAACCACTTCATCTTCTATGACATCATGCTCCATTGCATCAATAATTTTCAGTGTCTTTGCTATGGTTCCATACCATGCTTCATTCTTCACGAAGTGAACATCACGACTGATTATGACTTTTCTTGCAACAGGGTGATACAACTTATATCATTTTGTTTCCTCAGAATACCCAACAAATATACATTTATGTCTTTTGTTGTCCAACTTTCTTCTCAGCTCATCTGGAACATGTGCATATGCAACGCAACCAAAAACTTTTAAGTGTTCCACATTGTTCTTTGAACCTTTCAAGGCTTCCTAAAGAAATCTATTCTTCACACTCTTTGTCAGACATCTGTTTAATATGTATATTGTAGTTGGTATAGCCTCAACCCCATACTCATTTGAAAAATGTTTGGTTGTCAACATACTACGTGCCATTTCCATGATGGTTATGTTATTTCTTTCTGCGACAACATTTTGTTGTTGTGTGTATCGCACGGTAAATTGATTGTAGATGCCATGAACTTTACAAAAGTTATGAAATTCTCTTGACATGTATTCTCCTCCTCTGTCAATTCTTAGAAACTTAATGTAATAACCACTGTGCTTCTCCACAAGTGATTTAAACTGTTGAAAACAACCCAATGCATCAAATTTATGCTTTAGAAAATAAATCCATGTCTTTCTCGAGAAATCATCAATGAATGTTAGAAAATATGCACTGCCTCCTATAGACAGAGTTTTCATTGGTCCACAAATATCTCAGTTTATTATTCCCAGTGGATCTTTTTCTCTGTAAGACTTTCCAACTAGAAATGATTCTTTGTGCTACTTGCCAAATATGCAACCTTCACATATCCTTTCTGGTTTTTCAATCAATGGAAATGTTTTTACCATATCCTTTGTGTGTAGCAGCTTTAGACCTCCAAAGTTCAAATGTCCAAATATGAAATTCCATAACCAAGAATCATATTGTATTTTAGATTGGAATGTTGTCTTCATCTCTGTGCTATTTTCTCCTTTCTTGATATTGTGCGCACTATTTTCTTCATTACTACTGTGTGCACTTTATGTTGTAAATGCAGTGTCTAACTACCCTCTTTTTCCTTTTTTCAACAACTGGTGGTGTATTCTTCTTCTTAGATGGCTTCAATGTCAATGGGAACATCCTATTACTTGTCATCTGGATTTTTGCAATTAGTTGATTGCTTGGGCATTTGTCCATAGTCACACAATGGTTATCATCCTTATAGATTTTGTATCCCTTTTGTAACAGTTGTCCTATGCTCATCAGATTATGCTTCAGGCTAGAAACATATTATACATCAGACATAACTCTTTGTTATCCTTTCTTATTTAAAATTTTTATAATGCCGGTTCCTACGACAATGACTCAGTTATCTGTTCCAAGTGTAACTTTGGTTTGGAATGACTCATCCAAACTAGAAAATAGTTCTATGTTTCCTGTCATGTGGTTACTACAAACTGAATCTAAATACCATATGTCACATGGAATTTCTTGAGAAACGTTGCATTCAACAAGCGACACTATATTAGGCATTTCCTCAGTGCTAGGTATTGCTACAACACATGCCATAAACATAGTGTGAGTTTGATTATTTGCGTTGCTTCACTGATCTTGATTTTTATTGTTTTGATTATACTGTCTCTTCCTGGACTCATATGCACAATTTCCATACTTTTTACAGTAATGACAATAAATCTTTTATTTTTTAGTTCTATGACCAGTTCGCTGACTGGTACTAGGTTTTGACCTCTTCCACTAGCATTTTTAGGACTGCTATTGCATCCACCTCTGACAAAAATTCTTCCTCTTCCTCTAGAGTTAGCTCTCCCCCTTCCTCTTCCATGACTTATATATGAATACACAGAAAATGCATTCTCTAATGACATACTTGACGTATTCAATCTGTGTTTGTGATTGATTAGGGAATATTACAGTTCATCTAGATTGAACTGACTCAATTCTTTGTTCTCTTCTAGAGTAACAACAAGGGCTTCAAAATTAGGAGGAAGAATCCTAAGTACATTCTCAAAAAAAAATTTGTCTTTTATGGTTCCACCATCCGACTTAATATGATTTATCAGTCCAATGACATGTGTGTAGATTGAATCTACTGGATATGTATCTTTCATTGACATAGCTTCAAAATCCCTTGTAAGAATATGGAATTTTGCAGTCTTTACTTTGTCCATACCCTGATAAGAGGTTTTTAATATGTCCCATGCCTCCTTGTCTTGATTTGTTGATGAAAATCTTGGAAGTATGCTCTCATGCATGGCTTTATGTATGTAAAACAATGTTTTTCCATCCTTCTTTCTTTGATCTTTCAAGACATCCTTCTCAGCTTGTGTGAGGGAATTATATGTTTCCTAATCTATTGGTTCCACATAGCCATTCTTGACTATCTCCCATACATATTGACCTTGGAATAGTGCCTTCATGGTCAAGGAACACATATCACAATTCTTTCCTGTAAAAGTGGGAGGTTGCAGATTTGAGGTAGGCGCCATATTTCACTTTCCAATAAAGTTTATGTTCTTGAATTTGTTCTGATAGAACCTGCTTTGATATTAGATCTAAGATCGACAAGAGGGAGGGTGCACGCAATCTACTCTGTTCAACTACACACCAAACATGTTATGTAATAGAGTTCTCAAAACCACTCCGTAGTGCACAAAATGCTCAATTTGCTCCTTGATGTGAATACACACACTTAATGAAATGATTTATGAATGAAAAATAACACAGTGCTATGCTTAGCACATAAACTCATAAATAAGACACAAACTTGTCAATACACAAAATGCTTGATATTAATGAACTTTGGCGTAGTGCGCAAATATGAAATAAAATGACAGATATGAGCTTCGACTCCAATGACTTCTTCTACTCACTTTACAGACTTAGAGCTTGTGCTCAGACTTCTTACACTCCTCAGCTACTGCTGGTTCTCGATTGTTCTCTCTACCTCTCTTTTTTGCTCTACATACTACCTTATGCATCTATCCAACATTGACTAACTAAATGACTTACACTTATATGGACTATGACTAAGACTTCCTATAGAAGCTAAGAGTAGCTCAACATTTAACACTAGCATTAATTTGATTGATTGTTCAACCATGTAACTGAACTCGAGAAGATAGAGATCGACTTCATTTATAGCTTTACCGATGGACTATTGAATTTGAGTAAACTTGCAACTTTGCACTTGCAGACTGCCAGACTGAATGACTAACAAATTGACTACTGACATATTGACTGACAGACAAATCGACAGAGACATAAAGATCTCACCAACTTGTAATTACTATTTCCAACAAGAAAATGTTGATAGACAAACAAACCGAGTTCATAGTTGATATCACCTAATGTGAGTTACCAAGTGGACCTTTTCAAATCTTTATGACCCATCATGAAAAAGTGTGTCACAACTATCAATGAGCATGACTTAGTATGTCAACTATCAATGAGATATTTGCCAAACTTTTTTCGATGAATATCAGCGAAATCCAGTAAGGTAATTGTTGGAAATAGTAATTACAAGTCGGCGAGCGGATATGTCAGTCAATGAGTTGTTAGTCTACAAATAGAAATTCACAAGTTTACTCAGACTCAGTTTCAAGTGAGTTATTTCATGAAGTTTATCTTAATCTTTATTTTCCTGTTAAGTAGATAGAAGTCGGTCATATTTATTGAGGTTTTTAATGTTGATTTAGTCTTACTTCTACCGGAAGTCTTTGTCTTATCTATTTATGTCTAAGTCTTTAGTTAGTCGATACACACATATAGAAAAGAAAAAACAATATCTAAAGGTAGATGAAGAGGTCTGACAACTCAAGCTATGTCTATGTCTTTTGTAAGTTGCAGAAGTTGTTTAGAAGTGCTTGGAGCTGAAGTTGTTGATGTTTGATTTTATATGCTAAGAATAACACTCTGTTGTTTATTCATCTATAAATCCTTTCATTAAGTGTTTTATCACATTGTGCAGTAAATTGTGGAGATTGTGCACCACACAGTAAATCCTGATATTTCGATCACTAAGTTTGTGGCATGCAGTATTTGTAACTGCACTACGCAGAGTTTGTCTACACATTGTGGATCTCAGAGTAATTTTCAAATCGTATTTTAAAATGCATGAATTGATTAATACTTACAAAAATAAAAAAATCTCAAAACACCTATTATATTCAACCACAACAGTGGGAAAAAAAAATATAAAATGTTGAGACTATGTCCTACAATCACTAACAACTGGAAAATTCTACTATATTTATGTATATTCTAACATATTTAAATAGAGTTCAAACAATTTTCTTTCCTTGAAGTTTGATAAATTAAAATTGATTTCGATAAACCATAAAAATTAACCTCTAAACACCCCCGGATGAGGTGTTAGTGCAAGACAAATGGTGCGAAGCGGGAGAGCGGTCAGGCCAGCAAGGCAAGGAGCCATGTGCTGGGCTCGTGCCAATTATCGTCGCCTCGAACTGCATTAATTAGACTTCACGTCGCTGCAGCACCATTAACTCTGGTGTTTTCGACCCTCATTACCAACTTCACTATGGCTCTTCTGTCTGCAAGTGTTTTTCATCCGTGCTCACGAATTGACCCCCGCATCCCTCCGCTACCCTAGCCTGGATTAACCTGGACTTTCATGGTGCTCGCAGCCCTCGGCCCTCTCCAGGTTTTTGCATTTTCCTGGAGCATTTAGCTCTTATCTGCCTTCAAATGGAGCACATTATGCCGTGTCAAAGAGGAAGGCCACAAAGAGGCTCTCCATGGCATCCTCCTCGGCCCCGAATCTCTGTCTCTCCCCCTGGTTCACCCTCCACATTCTCCTCGCCGCCTCTGCAGCCCGAGCTAGAACCTCTCACCTCCTCCACCCCGTCGGCCTCTCGGTTTGAATGCCTAGTCATCACTGATAGCTCGTCGAGCTCTCTTTTTCGATTTCCTGCTATCCCACCGAACTCCAGAACCAGCGAACCTTCTCTTGCACCGGCATCTTGCTCCTTCCAGCCACCCATGGGGGTGCCACCTCTTCTTCGAAGTGCCTGAAATAATGCGTACGCGTCTACCGACTTCATCTCTGATTCGCAGCTGAAAGAAAGTTTAACCATTCTCTATGGTCTGGTCTTTGAACTCCGTCAGGGAATGGAGGACCTCCAATTCTGACTGCAGCTTATGGATGGAAAGATCTCGACTCTCCTTCAAATTCTATCCACCTTCCAGGATGCTTTCCCCCCCCACTCCAGAAGGCGCAGCTTCAGCAGAGGAGCCCCATGCAGAGGGTGACGACAGGAATGATCAGACACAACGTTCAGCAGGGGTCGTTGTGGAGCAGGTCAAGCATGAGGACACATAGGCTATGATAGCTACAGGCCAGCATGTGTACAGACCGCCTGGAGACACCCTACCAACTGCCAACATGGACGAGAGCAACATGGACGTTGACATGCATTTGGAAGGCAAAGGGACACCCATTGAAGAGGAACCTTGGTACGCGGCCTCTCCAACCACCTGGCCAGGTTACTCGCCAAGTGTCTGAACCCACAGGGGTTCTATTCTCTTTAATAGTTTCTTTTCTTAGCTGTAGTTTAGTCAGCTTAGTTCTGTTTTACATGACTGTTAGACAGTAAAATGCTAGACTTACCCGGCTGGCTGAATTGGTTTCCCCTCTATTGAGGCAGTTCGATTTTTTTAAGGTTCTATATATATAAAATCTCTTTCT
>JASDQU010503900.1:58921-95395 GCA_032191745.1 Picea mariana
TAGAGGAATATGTCAGCAGATTCCTCAAGTTGCTGAGGTACGTACCCTATATAAAAGAACAAAAGGCAGAGGTGCAACGATTCATTAGTGGGCTACCTAAGGACTATGAGAATAGGATTGAGTTTGACGATCCAAAGACCCTAGAAGACAATATCTGAAAGGGAAGATATTGTTATGAACAGCTTGGACATTGGGCAGAACCTCGCAAAGGATGGAGGCAAAAGAATAGTTCGAGGTTCCAGAAAAAGGGGTTTAAATCCCCAAGATTTAAAAACTATAAAAAGGACTCAAGGATGAGCTTCCCAACCCAAAGTGTACATTAGCAGAATTTCTCCTCCTAGAGTGGAAATAAACCTTCTGGATCTACGCCAGGAAAGATTGATAACCCAAAGAGAGAACCCTTGAAATGTTGGGGTTGTGGAGAAGAAAATCTATTGAGGGACTTCCTGCACCGACAACAGAACAATTGGAGAATTTACAACATTCAATAAGCTACCACCATCAATGACGTGGCCAGGAGTATGCCACAAATTTATGCAGCCATGGATAATAAACAAGCTGGACACCAAGCTTCAGCGGTGGATATGGAAGGTATGATCACCAACCATCTAGTGTCTATTCTAATTGACCCTGGCTCAAATTTGAGTTATATAGCTCCTAAGGCTGTTGATAAGTGTAAATTACAGCCACATAAACACACCAAGCCATGGTTGGTACAGTTAGCCATTGTCACCAAAAGAAAGTTTGCAGAGGTCATACCAGCTTGCCAATTCACTATGGGTGAACTCCCCACCCAAGAAACCCTTAACATACTACCTCTAGAATCGTATGACCTGCTGATTGGTATGGACTAGCTAGCCACATATAGAGCCAGACTGGACTGTTACCATAAAACCTTAGAATGTGTAAGTGAAGAAGGAAGAAGGATAACCCTTCAAGGGATCCAAAAAACCTCTCTTGGTAAGATGAATATCATCCCTTCAAATGAGAAAGTATTGCATAAAGGGATGTCCAGTATATGCGATATAGGTGTTGGAATCAGATGAAGATGACAAACCAAGCCTCGAAGACCACCCCACACTAAGAGAATATAGAGATGTGTTTTCGGAAGAGGTACTGGGTTTACCTCTGAGAAGGGACATTGACTTATCGATAGAACTTGCACCAGGAGCAATGCCCATGTCTAGGACACCCTATAGGATGAGCACACCCGACCTAGTTGAGATTAAATTACAACTAAAAGAAATGATGGGAAAAGGCTATATCTAGCCAAGCGTTTCCCCAGGGGGAGCACCAGCTCTGTTTGTGAAGAATAAAGATGGTACTCTCCGACTGTGCATAGATTTTAGACAGCTAAATAAGGTAACCATAAAGAACAAGTACCCCTTACCCTAGACTGATGACTTGTTCTATCAATTGGGAGGTGCTTCCATCTTCTCAAAGATTGACTTGAGATCTGGATACCATCAAGTGCTAATCAAGGGTGAAGACATCCACAAAATTTCCTTCAGGATGAGATATGGTTACTATGAGTTTGTGGTAGTACCATTTGGATTAACCAATGCCCTTGCCACTTTTATGTGCTTGATGAACAATGTGCTCAACAAATTCCTAGACAAATTTGTACTGGTTTTTATTGACGATATATTAATTTAGTCCAAGAATAGAGAGTAACATGAGGAACATCTTAGACTTGTGCTTCAAGTACTAAGAGAACATCATCTCTATGCCAAATTTAGCAAGTGTGACTTTTTCTAGAAGCAAATACATTACTTGGGCCATGTCATATCTGAAAAAGGAGTAGCAGTAGACCCTGACAAGATCTGGTCTATCATGGAATGGCCTACCCCAAAGGACATTTCAGATATCAGATCCTTTATGGGCTTAGCAGGATACTATAGGAGATTTATAAAAGGATTCTCCAAGATTGTTTGCCCAATCACTACCCTCCAGAAGAAGGGAGCTAAATTCACGTGGACACAAGAATGTGAAGAAATATTTCAATCCTTGAAACACCTTCTGACCCATGCACTCGTGCTGAAGATCGTTGATCCCGAAAATGACTTCCTCGTGTGCACAGATGCCTGTAAGGAAGGGCTCAGGGGAGTCCTTATGCAAGAAGGAAGTGTAATCTACTATGAATCCAGAAAATTGAATGAGCACAAAGCTAACTATGTGACCCATGATCTAGAACTGGCTGCCATAGTGCACGCCTTAAAAATTTGGAGGCATTACCTCCTGGGAAGGAAATTTGTACTTATGACAGACCATTGTGGATTGTGATATCTGTTTGACCAACCAAAGCTCAATGCCAGATAAGCTAGGTGGATGGCCCTTCTTAGTGAGTTTGATTTCGAAATCAAACATATCAAGGGAAAGGAAAATAAGGTGGATGATGCCCTTAGCAGAAGTATGAAAACAATTCACCTGACAGTGGTGAGCACATGCAAGACGAATGTCAAGGAAAGAGTTAGGAATGCATAAGAAACAGACACATTCTTCTAGACCGTGACCTTGTACCTAGAGCAAGAAACCACGGGGATAAAGTATGAAGGCTACCAAATGATAGATGGAGGCCTGCTAACTTACAAAAATAGATTGTATATTCTAGATTGTGATGACTTGAAGAGGTTCATAATGGATGAACTACATAAAAGACCATATACTAGTCATCCAGGATACCAGAAGATGATCATGACCACCAGGAAACAATTCTATTAGCCTAGATTGAAGAAATACATAGCTGAGTACTTAGCCAAATGCATAGAATGACAATAGGTTAAAGCAGAACACCGACACCCAGTAGGATTATTACAACCTCTACCAATCTTGGAATGGAAATGGGAAACCATCTCCATGGATTTCATCACCGGATTACCAACCTCGACCAAACAGAATGATGTCATCATGGTGGCGGTGGATAAACTGAGAAAGTCCTCTCATTTTATCCCCGTCAAGTCAACTTGCAAGGAAATAGACATCGCCAACATATTCATGAGGGATATAGTTAGACTACATGGTATGCCTAAAGAGATCGTGTCTAACAGAGACAAGAAATTTACTTCCAACTTTTGGAAATCCTTGATGATTGGGCTGGAGACCAAATTACTGTTTAGCACAGCCTATCATCCTCAAACCAGTGGACAGACAGAAAGAGTGAACCAAATATTAGAAGACATGCTAAGGATGCATGTAATGCATCAACCCAAAATGTGGGAAGATTAACTGCTACTGGTGGAATTCGCCTACAACAATGGCTACCATGAATCCCTGAAGATGAGCCCTTTCGAAGTCCCCTATGGTAGGATGTGCAACACTCCATTCCGTTGGAGTAATCTCGTAAACAAAATTTCTATTGGACCTGACATGTTGAAAGAAATGGAACAACAAGTGACTCAGATAAAACAAAATCTAAAGGTCGCTCAGAATAGACATAAAAGTTACATCGACCAAAAGAGAACTCCAAGAGAATTCAAGATGGGAGACCACATATATCTCAGTGTTAAGCTCAGGAAGATTTCCCTAAGGATGGGATCTTGTGTCAAGTTGGCACCTCGGTATTGTGGACCCTTTGAAGTTCTATATAGAGTGGGACCTGTAGCCTATAGGCTAGCACTTCCTCCCACAGTAAAAGCACATAATGTTTTCCATGTTTCATTATTGAAGAAATATGTACATGATTCTAATCATATAATTGACTGGTCTGTGATCTAGGTCGAACCGGAGGGAGAATACCTGCCAGAACCTCAATGCATACTGGACAAAAAGAAAACCCCACTCGGGAACCGAACCATTACACAGGTCAAGGTGCAGTGGAAACATTTTGGCCCGGATGAGGCTACGTGGGAAATGGAAGATGCCATGAAATAGGCATATCCGATTTTGTTTACTTCTGTACATAGAATTCATATTGATAGATAGAACATCGAGGATGATGTTCCTTTAAGGGGGCTGGAATTGTAACACCTTGTTTCCCCTAGTCTGTAAAAATAATTGTAGTGGCCAAGAACTATGGAAAACTCAAAGATGTGAATGTTTGATTTGACTAACCTTTGTATAAAAGGTCGATGAATGTAAATTAAGTTATGAATATGTGTTGCATGACTGTTGGGAGGGGGATGTGCTAAAAAAGACCACGATGGATAATGAGAGGTGGTGGAAGGGACCTGGAATGGTTGCATTAACTTCCACCGATCCAGTATCGTACTGGTTTTTACTTGCTGAAAGACCAAAGCAAATCTCTGACCCTAGAATGGATTTCCCATCAGGTTGGTTGGTGGGGAGGATCCTCAAGAGTTAATGAGGGGATGGGGGTGAACCGCCCATTCATAAAATCTCTCAGACCTAACCATAGACGGGGAAATTCATGCCACACACAATCTTGCAGAGAAAAGTCAAGAGAGGAAGTGTGGTAAAGGGTTGAGAGAGAGAGAGAGAGCACACGACAGGGATCGCGAAAGAGAACTGGAGAAACTTTGGAAACATAGGGAGTTCTGAACATAGGAGAAGGAGAGTAACCTTCATCCTGGATTATTTTTATGTATTAGGAGAAGGAGAGTAACCTTCGTCCTTGACTTCCGTTGAGCTGAAAGTAGGAGACAGAATCTCAAAGCATCGTGATATAACTCGGGGGTGGCTAGTGGAAAATCCATTTGGTTTCACTGAGCCTACGGTTGGGTGGAAACGAGCACCCATCCCAACATTTGCATCATGCTTGGTCGATCTGATAAGTGTTTTATGCCTTGTATTTTGAATTGAATATCATGAATAGATTCTCATGTTTATATGCCCATAATGATTTCTGTGGGGAATGATTTCCTAGTGTTTTAGACTGGAAATTATGGATGCATGTGTATACTTACATGCCATAGTTGGTTTCTATACAAATGATTAAGTCTGGGGCATGAGTTCTATCCACCGAGAATCATCTTGTTTGCTTGATTCTCATAATATTCTAGGAAGGCTCCTCGAGAGTACTCTTCCCCNATGTGTATACTTACATGCCATAGTTGGTTTCTATACAAATGATTAAGTCTGGGGCATGAGTTCGCTCCACCGAGAATCATCTTGTTTGCTTGATTCTCATAATATTCTAGGAAGGCTCCTTAAGAGTACTCTTCCCCGGGAGTTACCCCGTAAACCTTGGAACCGTACTGAACCTTTACCCAGATACTCGACTAAGATCAAGGACAATTTCCAAAGAATCGTTTGAAGGTTCATGCAATCCAGGTCTGGAAACCTTATGCAAGAAAGAGTATCTCTCTAAGGTTTTGGAGTCGTGGGAGTTTGAAGCTTCGAGAGGTTAAATTCCATGATTCAAGCTCAGAAAGGATAGTGAGTTCGA
The DNA here is from genome assembly GCA_032191745.1 of Picea mariana. NCBI lineage: Eukaryota > Viridiplantae > Streptophyta > Pinopsida > Pinales > Pinaceae > Picea > Picea mariana. The sequence continues at coordinate 64,266 of JASDQU010503900.1, forward strand.
TTATCGAAAGAGAATACCCCATCATTTGGTAGAGGAACGGTCAGAACCCTTTCAAAAATACCCCAGATCTGTCATGACTGATGGATCTAGAGGAGGAGTGCAGGCATTAACACCTCAACCCTTTTAGCCTTTGCAAGTAGTGATGGGATCCAAGACTGTAGATCCAAGGATCTGTCGGGGCTCTACTGACCATCGATCTTAACCTTTGTAAAGGTAGGAGAGTGGACTCGACAACGTCCTGAAAGTCCCGAAGCATTCGGAACTGTCCATCGGCACAAGACACGTGGCATTTGGGTAGTATTTCACTGACTCGTGACTTGGAGTGGTCAAGGGTAGGACTGCACGAACTCACGATTTTCGAAATCACAACGTGATCATGGTCATTGGATCCAAGCCACGGGAGAACCGTTGGATCAGAACCTTCACATGGTATTGCATATCGGGGGTTTGAAGGTTGAAAGAATCTCCTTTCGACTGGAGAAGTTGCGAAGTGCCGAGCATCGAGGGCTCGTGTGAACACGTGGCAAACCTGTTAGGTGGGGACCGCATGGTTGACAGGTGGCGTAACAACAAGCGCCCAGAGAAAGGTTGGAGTGGGTGACAGGTGGTGGACACATGTCGCCTAGGAAAGAATCAAACCATTGTTGACTTATCGTGGTTCGGGGTTTCGTAGGATGAAGAAGTTTCCCCTTGATCACTAAGGTCGCAAAACCCTGAGAGCCGAGGTCTCGTGTGATGGGTGGCAATGACACAGCTCGTAAGAAGAGTACAATGAAGGAGACAAGTGGTGTGTATGCATTGCTTGGCAGAGTCCATGTAACGTTGACCTCTCACATTTTGGGGATTCGCAAAGGAGGAGCACGAGGGCTCAACACTCCAACTATCGAAGTCGCGAGTTGCGAGTGGTGCTAGTGTTTAGTCTATCCTACAGTTACATGTAGCAGGCGCTAATGAGGAGGCAGCCATACCCGTATCGCATCTCGGGTATCGACATTTGGAGAAAGAGGAGTTGAGAGACTTAATTCCCAACTCATGAGTTGCGAAAGGCGCTTGCGCTAAGGCTAGGTTGTGGTTGCTTGGAGGAGGATAAGGGAAGGGATGGTCTGCGCTAGGCTCCATAGAAATTTGGGGATTCTGTCCCTCAAAGAAAAAGACAAAAATCTAGGTTACCATAGTGGGTGTGTGACAACCACACTATATATTTTTGTTAGAGTTCAATTGTAAGAATGAGAGGTTGTATTGGTCTAGATTATCCTTGCATTTTCGACTTCATGGGTGGTTTGTAGGTAGAGATCTTTGGGGTTATTGTTGGTTGATTGCATTTAATGATGGTGGTATTTCATTGAGTGGTTTAGATTGAAATGAAATAAAAAGGATATTTCCATGAAAACTTATAGGGAATTGGGATATAGTTATGTAGATGTGATTTTGAAATCCATGCAAGATGCTCAAAATTTCCAACATAGTGTAATTTCTAGTATTTTGGGGCATTTAACTTATATTTGGTATTACTGAGATTATTTGGATAAAAATAAATTTTGTAAATCTATATATGATCTTTGGACGGAGTTCATTAACATGTCCATGATCTCTATGCTTGATCTCAATAGTATTGCAATCAAATTTAGTAAGGTTTTAATAAAGGTTTTAGAGAACACTATTCCCAACTTAATTCCGTGGGTGTGTATTGAAATAGATCCTGCTAAAAATAGATAGGGGTGAATCCATGAAGCTCAGTCACTCTTTTTGGCAAGTTGGGAATGAAAAAATTGCCTATGTGGACCATCCATCAAGATTAGGGTTTTAGGCCCTTGATTGAGGTTTCAAGTATTGATCAATGATTGAAACCCTTGATCAATAAAAAGAATAGATTAAGAATTTTAGACTCTCAAAATCTACTATATGTGTCAAAAATACCTTGATCGGGGGTTTTAAAATACATCTATTGAGGGATTTAAAAACCCTCAATAGAGAGATTTTAAAACCCTAGTTTGAGGTATTTTGAAATATTTGATAGAGGTCTTGAAATTTAAATATCCTTCCAATTTTTTCGATAGATTTTCATGGAGCCTTAACTTACATTAGGTGAAATTCCTTCATCCCTTTCATAAAAGGTGACATAATAGGTAGCCCCAAGGGTTAGCTCAAGTTGTTCTGAGTTAGATGTGAATCTATCCCCACTGGAGGAGGTCACAGGTTCAAATCTCTTGTTCTCCCTTGGGGTTAGGCCCCCATCGTGTTTACCAAAAAAGAAGAAGGTGAAGGTATTTTTATTTTATTTTTATTTTAAAGGCCTATAGAGAAAAATACACATCTAGAAAACTACACAACATAAAAATTATAAAAAATATATGTGCCCTCCATGGATGTTTCCTCTTCAAAATATTATTTATATTTTTTTATTTTTACATAAACATGAGAATTTTTTTTGATGTGAATAGAAAAGTGTATAAAATGTTAATTTTCCACCTTTGAAAATAATAACAAGTACACATTTTCAAAGGAAAAGAGGGCACTACTACATCGAAAAGAGGGCACTACTACATCCTATGTAGATAATTCTCACAATTGTTTTTTAAGATATACATTGAACGTTGAATTAAGAGTTGCAAACAAAAGTCACTTCTTAAAATTTTTGCAAGAATGGCATTCTAATTAAATGCAAATTTGACACATTAAATGACATCAAAATTTTTGAAAAAAAATACTAGAAAAACAACACAATTCCCTACAAATTGTTTTTCTTAAAATTTACAAAGCTAATTTTTTAGGGCTTGAATTTGAAAAGTGTGTAAAATGTTGAATTTTCATTGCCAACTTTCACTACAATATGGAACACATCTTCATGGATTTAGCTATAAGAGAAAAACTGAAAAATAACTCGTAGTGTATTAGGAGTTGGTTAAGAATAAAAAGTGGATGGAAAGAAGAAAATGGGAGTAAATGAACTTGTAAGGGTGCATCTTGAAATTAATTACTCCATAATTGGAAGCTAAAGTTTGAAGCTAAAATAGTTTTTGGCCATTAATTAGCCATAGAATTCAAAAAAAACTTAGTATCATTGTATTCATAGTAAAAAGGAAAAGTAGAGCATATAATTACTCCATGATTTGAAGATAAAAAACTTTTGTCCATTAATTAGCCATCGAATTCAAAGGAAGCTTAATATCATTGTATTAATTCATAGTAATAGTCATATAATTCAAAGGAAACTTAATATCAATGTCTTAATTCATAGTAAAAGGAAAAGTAGAGTATCAATAATAGAAAAAATGCCAATGCAAGAACTAGTTTTTTGAGATTAATACAAATTGGTAAGAGGGAAGACAATGTTCCATGTAGTAGTAAATATAATGAGGAAATTGCAACAAAAATAATTTATTCTTTTGTTATATTAGAATTGATATATTATTCTAATGAATATGAATCTAAACTTTTTAGTATAGAATGTTAAAGATTATAAAAAAAAATGATTATAATTTTTTAGTATATATATAAACTCCCAATTTGTAGAAGATGTTTTTTTAAAATGGTTATCTTATAATTGATTATTCTTTTATTAAAAGTGGGGAACTTGAGTGGGTGTTCTATTTTCATTTTTTTTAATATAAAATAAAAAATAATTTTAAATGTAAATGTTATGGATATGTAAATATTCCTTCTTAGGTGTTCAAATATGTGATATTTGTCCATGATGAATGATTGTACATATGTTGTAAAGGTTCCATGTAAATGGGAACCTAAGGCCTACACCCATTAGTGAGAAATTACAATATATTATAATTTTTCTTATTCGAAGAATAAACTATGATGAAACATGCATTATGTAACTACTAAAACCATATCAATATAAATTTTAATACACAAAAGAGGATGGATTCTGAGTTGGTATAACATCCTCTTATCCTCGAATAAACCAAAAACTAATTTTTCCATGCACATACACCATTATTTCATATAAATAAAACCTTTAGACATTTTGAAGAGGCCCATTGCTTGTTTATTCTCGTATTGGTTGGGGATGAACAATAATCCAAATTAGCATGGCTTCGATGGGATTTTGTATTCATTAAGTCATTTCTCATTGTGAATGGGAGGAAGGATGATTGTCTTTCGTCGGAGATAGCGAGGGCATTGAAACATTCAAAATTATCATCTTGTTTTTTCTATCAAAGAACATTGATAGGTTAGATTAGAGCAGATTGGACAATTTATTAACATATTTAACCTCATGTTAGAAAATATTTTTGAATTTAAAGTGTGTAAACATTATATATATATATAAATATTCTCTAACATTATGTTTAACAGTGAAAACTTACATTCTCAGATTTTTAACATCTTTCTACTTTCTATGTGTAGGTTAAGAAGGTTATGTGTACATAGATTCTAATATGCATATTGAAGTGTAAGTTGATTGTATATTTGGGTCATTGGATGATCCAACTAAAAAGTCAACAATTGACTTTGTTATTTCATTAAAGTTGATTGTAGATTTGGGTCATTGGAAGACCCAACTACAAAATCAACAATTAACTTTATGATTTGATTCTCCAATGACTTGAACTTACAATTGTATTAATGATGTTTCTATGCATCCATGGATGGATTTTATTGGAGATTGTGTGTTTTCTACATGCTAAGTCTCAAGTATCATTTATTGTGTTTGGTGGTGAGTTTTTCCATAGCATAGATCCATAATATGTACAAGGTTTATCCATATAAGTATATTTGTATGTATTTCAATAAGTTTTAATCATAAGTTGTTGTTGCAATGAGTTAGATGTTGAACTAGTTAGTTTTTTAGTATAATTTTTTTGTCTTTGTAAATTTTTTTTTTAAATATTTTTTTTTTTTTTTCATTTTAATGGTGAACAGATTTCAAGTTTTATTGTTGAACAACAATTGAGTGGAAGTATCCTTGTTGGAAATATAACTTTGTATTTAATACATTTAATGCAAATATTAAATGCTCTATGTAAATTTAGTCATCTTTTGTGTGGTATGCGGTTTGGTAGAACAAATTATGGTAGTATGAGAGAATCAAGCAACCATGTAGTCACTAGCCAATCATATTCCAGGGTTACCTTTTGTTTAATATTTCCGTTCGATAGAACTTGAAATAATAATAAGGGGTGGTCACAAATTGTTATATTTTATTCACTTTTACAGAGAAATTAGGTTTACTAGGAGATTTATATCTTCTTTCACATTAGAATGTATATCATGTACTGAAAATAAGAGCAGCAATAACAGGCACAAAAAGACACAATAATTTTTCCTCGGAAAACCCCAAATGGGGGGAAAACTCAACCAACCTTTCTTAGAGAAATTATGTCCAAACAAGTCCAACTATGAACCAAAAGATAAACCCTAGCACAATGGATAGATAAAGATACAACCATAAATACCACTGCAGTTGCAACAACAACACCACACAAGAGTAGCGCACCTCTACCAAGGGTAGCACACAAGAGAGATTTACCACAAAGATTGAACAATAAGAAACTTTTGCTACTATAGTTGTTGTGTCACCTTCCTTATAATTTCACATTCCTTTTATGTGGATAAGAGAGTGTGAGTGAGTGTATCATATGAGCAAAGGAACCTTTTATTTATATTCTTCTTGAACTCCTTACTGGGCCGACTTTCCCTCTGGGATGGTGTGACTTTATTATTCTTTATTCTTCTGGGTAGACTTCTCTTCTAGGGTATTTCCACATATTTTCAATGGTTTTATTTCTTATGGAATCTTCTTCTCATCTAAGAAAGGTTTTCTAGGAGGGAAATTACCTCCCACAGCTACTAAACATCAACACTCCCTGTTTCCTAGGGAGGTATATTTCACGATGTCTTCTTCTGGTAGTCCATTGACTACTATGCAATAAACTAGTAGTACACAACTACTACAATGCCATTGGGAGCTCGAATCATCGATCTTAGACTCCATGACTATGTTGCGATCAAACAATAGCACACAAATACTTCCAAGTAGCCTGGTAGTCTCCATGGCAATCAACTAGTAGCACACAGATACTACAATGCCATCCAATGGAACATAAATGTTGTCAAGTCATAATAGTACATAGCTATTGTCATAGTAGTACACAAATACTCTCTAGTGGTACACAACCACCACTATAATAGTGCACAACTACTGTCGAGTGATACAAAATCATTGCCAGTGGTACAAAACCATTGCTATAGTAGTACAAAACTACTGTCCAGTGAGACACAATCACCATCAGTGGTACACAACCATTATAGTAGTACACAACTACTATCTCGTGATACACAATCACCATGAGTGGTACACAACCAGTGTATTAGTAAACAACTATTTTCCAATGATACACAATCACCGCCAGTGGTACACAACTAGCATAGTAGTACACAACTACTGTCCAATGATACACAATCACCACGAGTGGTACACAACCACCATAGTAGTACACAACCACTGTTTAGTTATACACAATCATTGTTAGTGGTACATAACCACAATAGTAGTACACAATTATTCTCTAGTGATACACAATCATTGATAGTGGTACACAACCACTGTAGTTGTACAAAAATAATGTCTAGTGATACACAATAACACCCAGTGGTACACAAACACCATAGTAGTACACAAATATTGTTCAGTGATACACAATCACCACCATGGTATCACAACTACATAGCAATATACCAGTAGCAAACAACTACTAGCATGTTTTCTGGTAACACACAGCTACTTCCATAGTCTTACGACTATGTTTTGATGTTTCTATTCTCCTAGTAGTCTTATTCACACGTAGAAACATCCCATGACATAGGAAATACTAGTATCCGACTGTGAATTACTCCCTCATTCACCACACATGTTTGATCTAGGAAACCCTTAGCTAAGGGGGTTAGTCAGATGGAGGAGAAACACCACACCTGCCTCTCAACAAGGGTAGACATGCAACATCACGTGAATATTGTGTCTGAAGTACTCATACTTTACTCTAGACGAAGGCTTGGTGAGAATGTTTGTTATCTTCTCATCTATAGATATGTACCGGAGCAACACAAATCCTCTCTGTACCATGTCTAAGATGTAAGGGTATTTGGTCTCTATATTCTTTGACTTGTCATGAAATATAGGATTCTATGAAAGCTTCACGCAACTTTGATTGTCACAATTTATCAAAGTTGGCTCCAACTCTAGATCAAATATCCCTACAAGAAGCTTCTGAAGCCACACTGCTTCACGAATTGAAACACTAGCTACGATATACTCTACCTATGATGTACTGAGTTTCATTGACGTCTGCTTCCTGCTTCACCATGAGATGATAATTGATCCCAAAATGAAGAAACATCTGGATGTTATTTTCTAGTCCACTGCACTCCCTTCCCAGTTAGAGTCTATACAACCCTAGAGATTCACATCTCCATGTGATACATATCTAAATCCACATCCAACTGTACCATGTAAGTAGCTCAACACATGTTTTGTTGCTATCCAATGTACATGTCTATCCTCAACCATGTACTGACTCAAAGTGTTCACTGCAAAACATATGTCTGACTTGGTGTTATCCTAGTACATGAAGGATCCAATCAATTGTCTTTACATCGTGGGATCCACCAAATATGAAGATGAATCACTGAAGAGATTCATATTTTTCATCATATATGTGTCCATGGACTTGTAGTCCATCATCCTGAATCTCTACAAAATTTCAATGATATCTTTTCCTTGGCCAAGGAAAATCTCATCTGGTCTCTGCCACACCTCCAATCCCAAGAAATATTGCACCAAACCTAGATACTTCATATCGAACTTTGAAGTGATTTCCCTCTTGCACCGATATATGAGCTTCTCATCTCCTATTAGAAATAGGTCATCCACATATAGGATCAATGGGAAACCATCCATAATCTCATCAAGTAACTGTTTGATATATCATGCCTTGGGTGCCTGCTTAAGCTCGTACAAATATTCCTTCAATATACACACATGAGACTCCTTCTCATGTATCTTTGTGGATGATCTATGTACACTTATTTTTCATTACTGGAGCAAGCGTGTCGTCATAATCTTCTCCCTCTTTCTAGGAGAATCCTCAATCCACAAAACTTTCTTTGTACTTATCTATGATGCCATCTTTTATATGCTTGATCTTGTAGATCCACATGGAAGTCACCACTGACCTCCCTTCTGGAAATTTTTCACACATCATCCTTCATCATAGAATGGTACTATTCCATCATGGCATCCTTCCACACTTGCTTCTTAGAAGCTTCATCAAAAGTGGAATATTTTGAATAAATGATCTTCCTCATCAACGCCACATATATGGAAAACTTGTGTGGTCTCTTTATCTCTCTTGAACTGAGGAAAAATCCATATCATAGTCCTTCTGATTGGATTCCTCCTCTATCATTGAAACAAGGGAGTCCTCCCAGGAGGTCTCATGTCTCCACAAAGCCTTTGAAGCTTTGATCTAGCTTCCTCAACTCACAGAACTTATCTTTCAGTCCTGGATAAGGTTTATCTCTCCCATTTGAATTTGGGGAGGAATACTTTCTAAATGAGAGTCTCTAAGCCACCAAATATTTCTAAGATCAGGCTCACTCTGAGTCTGCATGCTCCCTCTAAAGCTTGACTCGTTTTGAGTCTACATAATCTCTAGATCCATCTACTTCCTCTGCATGTGCTAACCTCCTCTAAAGTATGATATCCTATGGAATGTACTAGGGAGGATGGCCCTTCCTACTAGATCGTGAGGGATAACTCCCTCTGAACTGTAGCTCCTTCTGAGATGGTACTTGGTGGGGATGCTTGCCTCACCAATGGTGGAGCCATCTGCCCCTATTCATGATATGGATCATCAATTTCATATATATGTATCCCCCTTTGCATCCTATAAAGTATCATGGGACCATGCTATTATCTTCCTATTCATTGTAACAATTATGGGTAGGCCCTTCTGGATCTATTGATTCTTCTCAATGATTTGAAGAGTGATGGACGGAAATAGAGTATTGGAGTAGACAAGTTTTGGGTTAAGCATAGTAAATGAAGATAAGATCTAAGGAATGGACCAAGAAAGCAGTGCACACTAGGAAAGAAGCACAATAGAATGGAAAAGGAAGAAGTGCGTCAGGAAAGATGGAAGATCAACGCAAGGTCAAAGAAAGGAAAGGTTGGATCGAAGACCAACCACGTGGAAGACAATTAGAAAGTGGGCAAGTGGAGTCCACTTGGAATTAGGGTTTTTGAGTCATAATGTAAGGATTTTTTCTCACTTTGTAGTATAATAAAAGGATGTATTACATAGCTAGGGGTATGAATCCATTATCATTGTGAAGAACCTACTTTTGGAGAACCTTTTACTCTTGAGTCGAAGTATCTATTTTGTTGGGAATTGCGGAGCTCAAATGGAGTCAATGTCGAGATGTAATTGAGGGTTAGGTCACAAGTTGTGGAGCTTGGTGTGGCGTTGGTCAGCCTCACCATTCATAACTTACAATTAATTTTCATATCATAGGACCTTTTTGGATGAATAATAATAAGAAGAAGTACAAGATTTTTGTGGATGTAGCCCGGGGGCTGAAACACGATAAAAATGGTGTCTCTATGTGTGTTGTGTTGATTTTATATGCTCTATGATGAATGAATGGCTAGATGAATACATTTGTTAGAGTTTATTTACAACACGCATTATTATAATCAGGAAGATTGAATGTTATTGAATGGATAAAATATTGGATCGGATGAATTTTATGGTAGAATGCATGTTAAAGTAGAAGTAGAAATACAAGTAACATCCTCAATCAATTCCATAACTATTGAAATCTGCGTCCTATAGTCACCCATAAGCCATCTCGAGTGAGACTGCATTGTGCACTCTATGTGTAGAGTAGCCTTATGGTTTCCTCGAAGGGTCGATGGTGAATAGGGTTTTGTTGGATAACTAAGTTAGAACTCGGGTCATCCCATAACATCCAACAAATGGTTTTGTTACCAGATGGAACTTAGAATATTAGCCTGGAAGGGATCTTAGGAGAATGAAGAGAATGAGGTGGTAGAAAGGGATGTTTTGGTCATGGAACTGTTCAAATAAAGAGATTGAAAGATGGTTAGAGACAAAATAGTTGGATTTCACGCAGAAAGATAACAAAAGTTTCAGGTATACACTGCACCAGTATTTACAGAGGTATGTGTTTACTGATCTACATGAGACATTTTTCTGTTAATTCCCATAATTATTGCAAGAGTTGATATTGAGGTTGAAAGATACCTGGTTAGACAATAGTATTGCAGGGTTTATTACTGAGTTTGCAGTAGATACAATGAGGTCATACACCGTTGCAGAGTCGGAATTATTGAAGGGACCCATAGGGAGGTAGATTAGATCTCTTTACACGTCAATCAAGATATTATTGCATGATAAAGGCATGATGACCATGTAATCGAACAACTAGATCACTCTACGCACATGGGGGAATTAGAGGACGCACTAAGGAAGATCTGAGATATGGAGAAGGCTCTGGAGAGAGGCCATAAGAAGGAAGAAATGGACCCCATAATGATGGATGATGAACATACCAGGGAAATCATAAGGAAAGAAGGTATGATGCGCAACGGATGAGCCTACCAGTATAATATGAATAGTAAGAAGAGGGAAGTAACCGAGTGAGAGGGATTGGAAAATGATGAGGAAGAGGTAGAGGATCTCCACTGCACGAGGAAGATTGATGATATCTTGCATGCCACATATGAGAGAAAAACTAGAGGTCATGGGTCTAGTAGAGAAGAAGGCTCTCCATTTTAGATTCTAATTAGTGTAGAACCCACAACCCTATGTGCAACTAAGACAAACAAAGAAGAAAACTGGTTAACTATCAAGTGATTAGTGGTAGAAGGATTTTTGCAGGATGTGGGTCTAGTGGAAGTTCAAGTAGAAGTATAAGTTCAACAATTAGCAGTCAAGTTTCTACACCACACGGAGGGGGCAATTCAACAAATTTCATAGTGGAAGGAGTAGATCCAACTATTAGGTTACCATAATTTCGAGGAGAAGGGTCAAAGGACCTAGAGAAGCATTTTTTCATTTGTGAGAATATCTGGGCCACTAAGAAGATTATAGATGAAGATACAAAGGTTGTGCAATTGGCAATCACATTCAAAGACTACGCACTAGATTGGTACATGGGTATCGCAGTCAATAACCCATCAAGAGTGCCTACAATTGTTGCAGAGTTGAAGAGGCAATTGATCAATGAATTTTAGAAGACAAGTTCAGAGGATCAGTTCATGAACGAGATGATAGAGATTAAACAGAAGCCAAGTGAGTCAGTTTTGGAAGTGGACCATAAGTTCAAAAGGGTAAAAGGTAATTTGAAGTTCCCTATTACTGATATGCAACATAGACATTTTTTCTGTTAATTATTTTTTTCCACACTTGAAGTATCGCTTGAGACAACATAAATTCTAGAGCCAAGTTGAGGCTCTGGAGGAAACATTGCAGTTATATGAAAATTAGCACAAGCATACTAATCTAGTTATGGAAGATCTGAGGGAATATCTGAAGAGCCTTACATTTCAATTAAATCATAATAAATGTAAGGAGAAAAGGGAAGATGTATGGTGCACATTATGTAGAACAAAAGGGCATAATAAGAATGAGTTTCCATTATTTGCGCAGTATATAGGAGTGGGTATGCCAAATCCTTTATCTTCAGGAGGACCATGGTGTGAGATATGTAAGACACATGTACATGATCCCTATCATTTCCCCGTGATGAAAAAGTATTAGAAAATGCCAAAGACTACATTTTGTAACTTTTGCAAATCAGTAGGGAATGAAGAGAAGGACTGTAGAACTTTGGAGATGATGAAAGAGAGGATTGAAGATACATATAGAGTACATGTTTAATTGATGAAAAAACAACTTGCACAACAAAATCCACAATTTAATAATGCACAAGAACCATTGTCTAACAACGCATCACAATTTCAAGGGAGACTATAGTATAAAAACACGTAGTAGTGTACAGTGCCACTGCAGTACAAAAATGCACAACCTCGGTACAAAAATGATCATTTGCAGTATAATCAAGGACCTTGGTACAATACACCACATGGAGATCATCAAGGACACAGAGGAGGCTTCAGAGAAGGAGGCCACGGAGGAAGAGAATTCATAGGTGGAAGAGGACCAATAGTATGTCATAATTGTTAGAAACCCGGACACTATGCTATATATTGTTCACAACCACTTGCGACATGTATATATTGTCATGTTGCATATTATCAGACAAAACACTGTCAGACACTGTTGACAGAGATACAAGATAAGAGGAACTAGAATAACTAGAATGTGCAGTGGATTGTTGTGGAAAACATAGAAGAGTATGGAACGGATATCCATATAGTTACTAGAGGTGAAGCTAAGACAAGAGAATATGCAGCGAAGAAATATCAATATTAGTACCAATGGGTCAAGAAGAATACAATGTCTGAACAAAATTTTGATATGTGTAAAGAAAAGGAGACTTTCAAAGAAGACATACAAGAGATTTTGAAGGAAAACATTGTGTCTACTTCAAGAAAAAATCCAATACATGATGTACTAGTGTATGACATGCCTCCCTTATTTGATGTCTCCAGTACATGATGTACCACTGGATAACATGCCTCCCTTATTTGATCAGACCATGACATGTACCAGTGTATGTCATGACTCCATTATTTTCTTGACATCCTTGTAACTATCTCGCACCATCTGATCGTGACAATTGTGACATCAAACATCTTCAACCGAAACAGTTATGAAACGTTTTCCACAACAAATAATTTTGATCACAAATGAAAATGATTATGCCAAGTAGTGGAACATAAAACAATAGTTTTATTTTTTATTTCTCATCTATTCTAGAGTTTTACTAGTGAAAAAATTAATTTATTTTTTTCTAATTTTTGATAATTAGAATTTAGATTGTTTTCTAGTCCATTCTAGCAACTTGTGAATTCATGTATGGTTGCCACTTAAATCGATTGTTAGCTTGTAGAAGACATAGTTTTGGTCTATAAACTCCGTTTAAGTTAGTTTCAAGTTGACAATAACTTGTTAAACTGAGAATGAAAGATATCATATTTGTTATGAAAAAATGGAAAAAAAATAGCTACTTTGAAAATTGTTTTTAACTTGTTAAAATGAGAATGAAAGACAGCATATTTGTTATGAAAAAATGGAAAAAAATAACTAATTTGAAAATTGTTTTTGGAATTAAAAGTAAGTAACTTGATAATATATCATAATATACTCTTGAAAATAGAGATAGAAATACAAAATTTTGAATGTGTATAAATAAAAGCCAAATCAATTATTGGACGAAATTTGTATAAAGAAATAATTATCCGTAAATGAGACAGTGTCAAAGACAACAAGAAGTAGAATGCGAGGATGATCTGTTGTGCAAAGGAAGATTGGCGTAAGAGTAAGTGAGTTAGAGAATGATGCTATCATGGACGTGGGGGAGGGGCGTTGTTTATTGAACAATTAAATCATACGACTCCCTTCTCTGGAATTTGGGAAAAAATAATTTTACAATTTTATGAATGATTAATTTATTGTGTGAATTGTAATTTTGGTTATTTTTATTTAAAAGTAAATAAATATGTTTAAATTATTGTAAATTTATTGTAAAATGTTAATTTTATGTTTAAAAGTAAAAAAATTACATATCTAACTCTTAATTGACATGTAAAAAGTACTTCTCTATTAAAAGAATATTTTTTTTTATTTTCAATTACTTTTTATAGATAAAAAAATTATGATTTTAAAACCATCAATCAAATATTACTTTTTATATATCAAAAAAATTATCATTTTAAAACCATCAATCAAATATCGACCTATTGTTTAATTTTAAATTGTAAGTCTAACAATTTCTATTCAAACATCATGAATTCTATTAAATTAAGGTTTTAAAAAATTACAGATTTGGAGTTATTTCAATTTTTTGTTTACAAACAAAATTCTCAAATATTTAAGAAGTGTGAAATATCACATTGTTTAAGTAAAAGATCATAAATTCCTTGTTGATTCATAACAAGATCAATCTTCTTCCTGTCAATCATTGTTGTATAACCAAAAGCACTGTGTAAATGAAAAGAACAGGTTAAAAGTAAACATTTTGTAATCTTCGGTATTCTGATATATGTATCATCAATATTCTACACCACCTGAATACTATCCCACGGATAGGAGACACTTGGAAATGGTCGTGTCCAAGAACTTGAGGAATGTTACCCACGGATAGTATTAGTTGTGTCCAAGAAATAATGGCATTCGGAGTATTAGTTGTGTCCAAGAAATAATGGCATTCGGATAGAGGAGAGTTGGAATAGACATGAACGAAACAAAGTGAACAGAGGGAACAATTCAAAGTTATGGAATAGGCGCAGTTATGAGCAAATTAGGGTAGAATATTAAGGGAGAAGGTTGAGATTCCAAAAATGTTGACTACGATAAGTGTGTTTGTAATTTTTATTTTTTTTTAAGTTACACATTTTTTTTTTAAATTACACAACAGTCAAAAATTTTATATGGTTAAAAACTTACACAATTTTCAAATTTCTTTGTTGAAATGGAAAAAAACAAATATTACAATAATTATTGAAACCGTCAAATTTGACATGCTTTCCGGCTTTGAAATTCCAACCATGTTCCAAGGCCTTGCATCTTTCTCTATCCAAGGACGCCTTGGAGCCATTAGTCTCTTGCCTGGCGTCGTAGAAAACTAGTTTCCAGACTAAGAGTAGATTATCGAAATAAATGGTCGTGCGCCATCCTAGCCTTTCAGGCCATTTTTGTCGGATGTTTTGTATTGTAATTGTAGTGTAAATGTTAATGAAATAAGGAAACATTTGGCATGTTATTGCAATTGGAATAGTGTAGAAATTAGTTGTAATATGTTGTTATTGGAATTATAAGAAGTTATTATTGGAATAACGTTTAAATTAGTTGTAAAGTGTCTTATCTATTATTAGAATTATAGATTTATACTTCATGAATCTAAAAAATTTTACTATTCATACAAGTTATAAATATATAACTTGTATGAATAGATGACATAGGAAAAAACATATATTTTTTTGTGTGTAAAAAAAATGTAAACTTTGATCTTTGTACATAGATTAGTATAAGTGTATGTGGATTTCTGGTGTGTGAGAAAATATTGGTGCGTGTTTGAGTGAGCTTACAATGCTAAAGTCGTGAGTGTGCAATCATTGTTAGCCACTGCATGGAAGGATAGTGAGCTACCCATCATCCTGTATGAGGCCCTTGAGAGAGGGATGGCATCGTCAGTGTAAGGAGCCACCATTGGGGTAATTCTGGAAAGCGAGTGAGATAGAAAAATCAAGTCGCTGCTGGGAAGTCATGAACTACATTTTGTCCGGGAATTCAAATGCTTAAGGTCGTGATAGATCCAACAGATCTGTGTGCTCTATGTTTTATTTACTTTGTGGAGCTCGAATCAGCCAGTGATATGTAGGTTGCAGGTGTATTCATCTAATGGACGTATATATTCCATGCTGGGCTATTAAAGTGGGTACCTGGAACAACAAAGAAGAGTATTTTCTCTGTACAAGAACTTAGTGGCCATATTCAAGGAGTTGGAGCTAATATATATATAATAACATAATTAAGTTAGTGATTTTAAGGGCTATGTTATCAAGAGAATCATTAATTTTTGATTTAGTTATGTTTAAGTGTGTTATAAGTTGATGTGATCCTCGTGTTTCAAGAAATAATTAGAGAAATAAAAATTAATATTGTAATAAATGAGATTGCAGAGTGGGTGTAAGTGTTAATCAAAGTTAGATTAGATAAATAACCAATAAAAATTAATATTGTAATTTGTAATTTAGTAATGTAAGTTTTGTAGTGCAAAGTTTACCTCTATGTGTGTTGTGTATTTTAGAAAACTTATTAATCCATTAAAAGAGGGAGTTGGAATAATATACAAATTAATTGTAATAGGTTGTCATTGGAACTACAAAAAGTTGTTATTGAAATAAGATTTTAATTTGGTTGTATGGTGTCTTATGTGTTATTAGAATCCTTGATTCACAATTCACCCATCTAAATCTAGAGAATTCTACAATGTCTTCTTCTCTATTTTATATTTATTGCGGGTATATTGAGTATGTATTTTGAGATGCTTGCATGTTTGAGATGTAGTCATGTCCCAGGGATTTGGGAAACACAAGCGTTGAATGTGTGTGTGTTTTCTTTTGTTAGTTTAGACCTCATTGTAGCTTGTAGGAAAACAAGAGGAACGCTAAGCTATAGACCCATGAGTCCCATGAGCTTGGATAAGACGAAATTCATTGCAGGGAAGGGAAGACAAGAAGAACGATAGGTTGTTGATCCATGAGTTTGATTAACTCAAAAGTTGTCTGTAGTAGAGGGGAAACTTGTGGAGGCGTTGCCCAGGCTTGTCGCGTGTTTTGATTGCAGGGCTTATGGGTCAGTGTATAGTAAAAACATAGATGGGTAGACCCTAAAGAATAGTCACAAGGATATATGGTCAAGAATCCAAGGCTAAAGTGGCAGTAGCTAGGAGAGCTAAGTGAAAGAAAAACCATGAAGAACAAAAAAAAAAGAAACCTGGATAACCAGGAGTGTCAGGAGTGTCATTGGGAAAAGCATTTGAAAGGTATTGAAGTGTATAATGGTGAATTACATAGTTTCTGACAAGCTTAGTGAATCAAAAACCAAAAGTGACAATTGAAGGGAGAGGTAGCATTTGGAATGAGTTACATCCACAAGGTGAAGATGTACTAGGAATGAATACTTGTAACTTCAGCATAATTTAAAGGTAGCATTTGGAATGAGTTACATCCACAGGGTGAAGATGTACTAAGAATGAATACTTGTAACTTCAACATAATTTAAAGTGTATTTAGAATGAAATTAAAGAACATGGAATGAGAATACAAATAAAATATTCAAAATGGATTTAAAATGAAATGAAAGAATATGCAGTGGAAAAAAATTACAATATGGAGATTTAGAGTGTATAAACCTAAATTATGTTAAAAATCTAAATAATGAAAAAGATTGTAACATATAGTAATATGAGATGGTTAAAATAGTGGTAAATATCTATGCAAAGATGTCTTTATTTTCAAAAGGTGGATAACAAGATATTTAAAGTATGTCTTATAGTAATCCCCTAAGAAATTTAAAAATATGTCTTATAGTAATCTCCCAAAAAATTTTAAAAACATTAACTTAGTATGATTGGGGCTATTTATAATGGCTTATGTTGAGTATTTTTTTGTTGGGAATGGTGTAATTTTCACATTTAACTAAAAGCAACTAGTGTTTTTCATTAATGCTTTTTATTTATGTAAACCTGTTGGATTGTTTATAAATATGCTTGACTTACTCCTCATTTGTAATATCATCATTAATTAATTGCAAGAATTATGATGGGATGGGTTGAAACTATGAAAATTTCATGGATTTACTCTAGCAATTTTTATTTATTTAAGTGAATTTTCATAGTTCCACTCAGCCATTATTGCTGAGGAAAATTCATACAAGCCATCACATCATAATTTGGGGGAAACTTACAAGCCAATTCAAAGAAAAAAATTATGGTGTTAGTTTTTAATGACCACTATTAAGGATGACAAGAGGGTGGTCAAATCAATGAATATTTTTGTTAAGAAGTATGGGCGTTCTATAAGGTATCTCAACTTATTTGTTTAGTGAAAATAACTTCTACATAAAGGAAAAATTATATTCTCTATATTTATTTTTTCATTTTTGTTAGGAAATTAGACAATTTATTTGATAGTCTTAAAATAGCCAAAAACCCTAATATAAAATTCCATGCTCAAAATTCTCATTAATAAATAAAACTATAACTTCCTATAAATTTCTTATTAAATTTGATAGAATTTCTATTAATTTGTTTCGAATAAAAAACTTTACAAATAACACTATGCCCATTTTTCTACACTACATAAAAAAAAAATTACTCATATTAATATCAATACAATTTGATAATCAAACAATACATAACCAAGTATCTAAAAATAAATTAAAAAAATACACATTTTTCAAACTTTACTTATAAATAAAAAAAGCAAACAATTCAAATTCATATGTTTGCCAACAGATAAATGTGTAATGTGCTTTATACTCTTGGGTAATAAAGTGGGCCGGAAGGAAACCCCAGCCAACACCACACGGTCTGATTCCACGTCATAATACGAATTTGAGCGTGAGACTAGAAACTGAAACGAAACGGATCGGAAGGGCAACGGTTCTCAGTCGGGATGTAGTCTGGAGCCCGACTGAGGCAAGGTTGGTTCAGGGTGACTCGCGGCCGGATTGAATCGAAAAGAAACCGGTAGTTGGAAAAGTGGGGAAAAACGTATGAGTGACTGCATTAGAACACTTGAAATTGACTTACCATTCTGTGCGATCAAAAATCTGGATTATATCAAAGCTGATGATGGGCGGTTTCTAGGGTTCCTCTCCCGTGTTGCCGCCCATGTGATTTCTTTGTTTCGCGAACACGAAAAGAAATATGGGCTCTCTCAACCCCAAGTCGAAACTATCGTTGCCGCTCTCACCAATAAGTCATTCAGGTTCAGTGAAATGCGTCGCACTTATATACCAAAACCACACAAACCCGGACAACTTTGTCCTATCACCACTCCACATACTTCAGATATAATAGTGATGGATGCCTTGTCCGAGGTATTGACGGGATATCTTTCTGCCCTGCTCTCACGGATTTAGAAAGAAGCGTAGCGGCGAAACCTTATTTATGGATGTTCTCAGTTGGGGGCCTATTGAACACTTTGTTAATATCAATGCAATTTGGTTATCAAACAATACATAACCAAGTATCTCAAATAAATTCAAAAAATAAAAAAATTTCAAACTTTATTTATAAATAAAAAAAACAATTCATTTTCAAATCTTCGAAAATTTTAAAATATGTTAAATTTTTTATCTATCAATATAAAATATATCTTAAATTTATAACATACCACATTTCCTATAAAGGAAAGATCATTCGTATTTCCAAAAACATATCACATTTCATATAAAGAAAAGATCATTCGTATTTCCATATCGATGTTATGGAGAAATTATTAATACATCTTATTGAGAAATTATTAATATCAAAAAACAAAGTTAACAAGTAAATATTTAAACAAAAACAAAAGGATAAAGGAATAAATTAACAATCCAAAATCATGACTTAAATATGTAAATCGAACATTGAAATATAAATTAAATAAATTAAACATTTACATATATTTTTAGCAAACTTTTTTAAATTTTAAAAAATTAAAAATATATTTAAAAAAAATACAAATTTAAATATATTTTTAAAATAACAATTTTAAAATATTTAAAATATTACAAATTTTAAATATATGATTAACTTTACCTATCCGTAATATGTGGAATATCGGCAGAATTTCAAACTTCTTGCAAATTTCTATATACCAAAAATCCAATACGACCAAATCTTCCTAGTATGGTTTGCTTGGTTCTTGGTTCCTGGTTCCTGGCTCCATGTCGTTTCCGTTTGCTTGGTTCTTGGTTCCATGTCGTTTCAGTCTGTCATTCTTATTGAAGTTTTATGAGAGCCAGCCAGGTCAACCGGGTCATCTTTGAAGAGGAATCCCCTGGCTTTACATACAACATATGAATGCGAATGGAATCCAAATCGCTGTTTAATTACGTCTTGGGCATGAAACAGTCTAAAATCAATAACATGATCAGGTTAGGGGGCAGGTCAATACGCCTAAATTTCGTGGAAGCTTATACGCCTCACTGCGGCATTTCCGAAAGTCTCTCGACGCATTGAAAAAAATTCCCGCTAAGGTCCTAAAAATCTGAAATACCTTCTTATAGTCATAACATTTTATTCAAAGTCAGCAAAACGATTCAAGACTTGCATGGCCTGCCTGTTCATGGGCGCCAACACGGCGCCCCCGTTCGTTTAATTCTGCGATCCCCTCCCAGTGCGCGCCCGATCGAACATAAAAGCTGTACTCAGGATTTCGTGACTTGTGTTTATAGTTCAAAGCAGGGTTTTCCGTTTGCGTTTAGTTGGTCAATACGCACTCACGTCGGAGAAAGCGGTGACGGACTTTAGTCTTCCTATTTCAATGCTTATAAGTACTCGCACTCCTTTCCATATTTCCCTGTCCAAGTCTTCCATTCCTGCAAATCTATCAGATATCAGTGTTAAGAATATAGCCAAGAAAATAATATAATTAACAATATTAGTAAAACTGTCCTCTAATGGTATGATGGTTAGGGTAACATAACGTTAGGGTAAGATAACGAACTAAGATTAGAGACTTTTCAACATCCCCTGTCAATTGAAAAGTGAGAAGTCTAGATAATGAGATATACCCGCTTTCAAAGTGGACAAAGGTAATCAAACTGTCTTCCAACGAAGTCTGAAGACTCGATCTTCAACTCAGAAGACTACATCAACTAGCCCCAATCATACCCTATATTATCCAATCCTGAAAAACATTCATGTCCATCAACTGTGGAAATATTTCCAATTATGTACGGTTGTATTTGTGTATAAATCCGTAGATAAAAATGCTCCAATAAATTGGCCTCCAAACGCCAATGCCAATTCCTTAACCATTCAAAATGAATATGTTTCCACTTGCTCTTTTGACACCTTATTGAGAGGTGATTTGTCTTCCCACAAAATCTGCATGGGTGAAGATCAAAACAGTTTGACTTATTATATCCAAACCGGTGACAGTGTTTGCACTATATGGGTTCTTTATCCGAGCCAATTGTCATGATCATACAAATATGAAATATCTGTAGCAATATCATCATTAACAATATCATGTACCTATTCCTTACCAATATCTTCAAGCTTTGTATTCTTATCATCATTCAAAAAACCTCCACTCACAAAGCAAATAGGTTTTCTATAATTAGGAATATGAAAAAGGTTGACAACATCCTTTTCATATCCTAGTCCATATTGATTTCGTTTAAAGCATAATTATTCCCATGGTAAAACAATTCTAATTTCTTTGCCACATGTATCCACAACTTTTTCTGACATAAGGACTTCATCCAACTCATCTTCATGTTTGTGAGTGTCATCACTAGTCAACTGAACATCTTCATTATTTTCATCTTTGATGTCATTTTGCTTGTTGAAATCACATTATTGGTGTCAAAGGAGATTTAAATCATAAGATAACATTTCGTTTTTAAGTTTGAACGTATCAATCTTCTTATGCATAACTTGTAAACATGTGAGCACTTTAGTAAGAGTGCTTTTGTAAATTAAAATTGTAGATTCCGGATTTGAGTTAATTAAGGAGCATAGTAGTGTAAATATTTCTTCAACTCTCATCATTATGAAGAGTTGTAAGACTTAAGAAGTGACTAAGACACAAACATAAATATCCAAAGACCCCCTTATTCAATTTTGAGTGGGTCAAGGATGCAAAGACAAATATGAAATTTTATTATGTAGGATGATCCCCTAAAACTCCTTTTACAAACTGTAAAAAAACCCTTATAACACCTTTACAAAAAGTCTTCAAATAAATAACAAACCCTTATAACTCCAATTCCAAACAATTTTGCATTTGCAAGCATTCTTATAATGAGAGCATTCTTATAACTCCTTATGTTGAATTTTCCTTTTTCTTTCTTTATAATAAGGTTTGGTAAAATTTACAATGAAGCATCATCACCCAAACTAGGGCATCATCACCCAAACTAGGGGTATTGAAAATTAAAGTATTACCTCATAAAGATTAACTTTGAAATTAATTCTTAAGCTCTCTCATGTTATTGTAACATTAATAAAATTGGAATTTGATGTGACTTTATAGCCACTCTCCCCAAGATTTGACTTTCTTGGAAGTGTTTCCTTTTGATAATCAAATTTAAATATAAAAACTCACATTAAAGTGTTACCTCAAATTCTTTGCTATGTCATTCATTTCCAGCCCATCAATGTTCAAGACTCCATGATATTTTCTTCCAACTCCAGGCCATATTGATCCAGGTAGATATCGGTGGCCACCCACCTTTTCTGACTGGCTCAAAACAATTTTCTAGCAAATTTGGTAATTTACTATTTTTAGCAGTTTTTAACTTGCGGGGCCATTTTGAAGGCCCAAATGAAGGTTTTTCGAGATCAAGGTTCTCAATGATAATCAAAAGAATCATTGAGCCCCCAAAATGAATCTCCTCGACGATACCTTTCCAACGAGCTATCATACGCCTAAAACAGAGATCGTATGCAAAAGTTACGACCCTGGGAAGTTGATGTACTAATTTACCAAAACGACGTCCACATGGCTTCTGGTGCTTCATCTCCTAGGGTTAGGTTTTTGGATGTCTAGGACTTTTGGCATTCTTGTTTATTGTAAAAAGACATTTAGAGCTTCATTGTAATCATCTTCCCGCGAATGCGAGTAGCCGTCACATCTCTTCTCAGAGATAAGCTGCCACCATTCTATCAAGTCTTTCACTCTGTATTTTACAATCTCTGTACATTTATTTCATTAATAGAAATTGAGTATTACTATATATCTATGTTTATGGTTGCATCTTTGATATATTTCTATTATATTATTGAATATCTGCGATATCTTAGTGCATTTCTTTATTATATCTCCGATCTCATTTCGTGCTGAAAATAATCCAGATCACATATCCTTGATTCATGTTCCTATATGATTGTCTTCATGATGACGACTTCAATTTCTAGGTGAATTGGAAGATGGTTGTTATTTTCAATGGATGGGTGCACATCAAATTTCAAGGAATAAGTTGAACTTCTTTTCCTATGATCAACGCCTTCCAATGATCAACACATGCCCAACCGTCAACAATGTTACATTGATAACGCCGCTGTATCACCAAGCCAACGTTCCGATATGTATTTAAAATCGTGAACACCATTCACATTCGGCTCTTCCCAAAACAAAAGAGATATAACTACGTCCACTGGATATTCACTCATGGGCACACTCCTACGACTGCCCATACTTTGCCATTAACTTTAGAGTAAGAATGAATTCATAACTCGCACCAGAATATATTCTATTCCATTTGATTCAAAGGATTTCTAATTGGATGAACTAGTCAATGCTTCACCACCAACGATATACCAAAGCAAAGTTCATATTCCCTTCAGATATTTCAATGCCAGTTATAAATTGGAATGCATATTATCAAAGGATTCAACCATGATTTACCTCTACAGGAAATTGCCCACACATTGTTTATCAATTGTATTGAATCCCTTCTCAATAGATCGATGGATTACTCTGTCACGGTTAGGTGATTACACATTTCCATAGTGTAAATTTCCTTCAATGCAGATTTGAATTCCAGATGACCATGCCAACACCAAATCAAACCACAATCTGTAATTGTTCATCAATGTGTTCTTAAGAGCTCACTAAATCGATTCTAAACTTGATTCTCCTCAAGAGATTTATTCAATCCTTTTAAAACTAGAATCTCTTATTGAGAGACTCTAACCATTCCTCATCTCTTCAACGAAATCAATGATTTTTCCCTCTCCTCAACAATCCATCAAATATATGGATTGATCTGCAACTAGGTTTCTACAGATTAGAACACATTAATCAAATCAAAATAAACACAGCATTTAAAAGCACATAATTTCAACAAACAAAAATGAGAAATCTTCTTTTCATTAATGAAAAAACAATTGTACATCCATAATAGCCCTGACCTAACTCTCTATTCTTGATTTAACATTCCATGACTATCTCTCTTTGCTGAAATTCCCCTCATTTTTGGGTTGTCTTCATCATATAGGATGAAAATCTACTGTGGTACTACTAGGCATTAAGAACTATAGGGCTTTGATAAACTACCAAGCTTATAAGATCAATATCATGCTCTGATACCAGTGTTGGATTTATTATGAAGAAAAATGCAGAAACATAATGGAAATAACTGAAACAATTAGGAAACCATGATGAACAAAGATAAATAGAATATTGGCAAAAAATACATACTCTATAATCATTAATGAGAAAATAATCATGTACATAAGCATACATATATAATACAAACATAGCATAAATGTCATGTAATCAACCGAAACAATTACAAAACATTTTCCACAACGAACAATTTTGATCACAATTGAAAACGGTTGTGCCACTTAGTGGAACATAAAACCATAGTTTTATTTTTTAATTTTCTGAAAATTTTATTACTTATTTTAGAACAATGACCATAGAATTAATATCCACAGTCCACTTCGCAATTCGGGAGTGAATGTAAGTAAATCTACACTTCCTCCCCGACCCGAATTAACGCCTAATAATCCAGAATTAACGCCTAATAATCCAGACTTATCTGTGTAAATTTCGCAATTCGGGAGTGAATGTAGTAAATCTACACTTCCTACTCTACCCCAATTATCACCCAATAATCCAGATTGTGTAATTTTTTTTTTTCTATATTAGCATCTATTCTACAATTTTATTAGTGAAAAAGTCAATTCATTTTAAGTTGAAATAACTTGTTAAAATGATAATGAAAGCTAGTATGTTCCTTATGAAAAAAATGGGAAAAAAAGAGCTACTTTGAAAATTGTTGCTGGAATTAAGAGGACGTAACCCGAGAATATATAGTTGAAAAGAAAGAGAGATAGAAAATTGTGAAGGTTCGTAAATGAAAACCAGGTCAATTATTGGATGAAATTGATGAGTAATAGGATAGAGAAATAATTTTAGGTAAATGAGACAGTGTCAAAGATAATGATAAGTAGAATATGAGTAGCCACAACGAGAATGTCAAAAGTATCGAGGAAGATTGGCGTACGATTCGGTGAGTTAGAGATTGATGATATCATGAACGTGGAGGAGCGGGGTTGTTTATTGAACAACTAAATCGTACGAATCCCTTTCCGAGAATTTGGGAAAAAAACAATTTTTCAATCTTATGAATGATTAATTTATCGTGTGAATTGTAATTTTTTAATTTTTATTTAAAAGTGAAGAAATATGTTTAAATTATTATATATTTATTTTAACTTTTAATTTTTTAATTTTTATTTAAAAGTGAGAAAATATGTTTAAATTATTATAGATTTATTTTAACTTTTATCGTGTGTTTAGAAGGATAAAATTTATGGAGATGTAAAACTTTTCTCAACTTTAACACATCTCTCTTACTAATATGTAAAAACCATTTAATGATTTTTTTTATTTTCAATTACATTTTTTTATACATAAATGTAATATAAAAATATTTACTTAAAATGCATATTAAAATAAATACTTTTCAATGAAATTAAGCATCTTCCTCATAAATTGTAAAAATAAATTACCATTTTAAAATGATCAATCATCAAATATCAACCTATTGTTTAAATTACAAATCTAACCATTTCTATTCAAAAATAATGAATTATATTTAAATTAAGGTTTTTAAAATTTACATATTTGGGGTTATTGCAATTAAAGTTTACAAACAAAATTTTAAAAGATTTTAAATTGCAAATCTAACAATTTCTATTCATAAATCATGAATTATATTTAAATTAAAGTTTTAAAAATTTACATATTTGGGGCTATTGCAATTTCAGTTTACAAACAAAATTCTAAAAGATTTAAGAAGTGTGAGATATGACATTGTTCCAAGAACGCTAGATGCTCCCAAGTAAAAGATCACCAATCCCCTATTGATTCATAAGAAGATCAATCTTCTACCTGTAAATCATTGTTGTATGAACAAACGTACTGTGTAAAAGAATATAATAGAACAGGTTAAAAGTAAACATTTTGTAATCTTGGGTATTCTGATTATATGTATCATCAATCTTGTACACCACTTGAATACTATCCCACAGAACAAGAGGAATATTATCCACCTCAATAACAAGAGGAATGTTACCCACGGATAAGAGTCACTTGGAAATGGTCGTGTCCAAGGATAGTTTTAGCTACGTCCAAGAACTAATGGCATTTGGATTGAGGAGAGTTGGAATAGACATGAACTAATGGCATTTGGATTGAGGAGAGTTGGAATAGACATGAACTAAGCAGCAAAGGGAAAAAAGGGAACATAGTCATGGAATTCAAATTTATGGAATAGGCACCCTTATGAACAAATTAGGGTAGAATATTAAGGTAGAGGGTTGAGATTCCAAATTTTTTTACTACAATAGTGTTTGTAGTAGTTATGGAAAGAAGAATAGAGTTGAGGAACTATGAAGACTACAAGGACAGTTAAAATTGGAAAACTAATAAATAGGAGGAGGTCCAAATGAAAAGGCGGTTTGGTCTAGAGATTAGAGAAAGATGCAAGGCCTTTGAACAAGGTTAGAATTTCAAAATTGAAAAGCACGTTAAAATTGACAGATTCAACAACTGTAATAACCATTTTTTCATTAATATTGTATGTAATAAAATTTTCTAGTCAAATACCCTTAAGAAATTTACACAATCATCAAATTTCCCTTAAAAAATTTACACAATCATCAAATTTATATCGTTAAAAAATTTACGCAACCTTCAAATTTATGTGTTGAAACAGACAAAACAAAACGAATATTACAATTATTGAAAACCTCAAATTTGACGTGCTTTCCAATTTTGAAATCCCAACCCTGTTTTAAGGACTTTCATCTTTCTCTATGCCAGGATGCCTTGGAGCCATTAGTTTCTTGCCTGGCATTGTAGAGTAGTAGTTTTTAGACTAAGAGTAAATTATCGAAATAAATGGTTGCATGCCATGCTACACTTTCATACCATTTTTAGGATGTTTTGTATTGTAATTGTAGTGTAAATTTTAATGAAATAAGGAAATATTCTTGTCATGTTATTGCACTTGGAATAATGTAGAAATTAGTTGTAATAGGTTGTTATTGAAACCAAAGAAGTTATTGTTAGAATAAGGTTGCAAGTTGGTTGTAGGGTGTTAGAAGATCCACAATTCATGGATCTAGAGAATTTTGTTATTTGTATAAATATATAACTTGTGTGAAGCGATGATATATGAGAAAATAATATTTTGTGTGTGTGAAAATGCCTTCTTATCTATTTTCCATTTTGGTATCAAAACCTATACTATCTTAAATCTCCCTCATGAGATGACAAGGAAGATGTGAAAGAGATCTGAGAGTTGATCATTTCTACATAGATTACTATAGGTGTGTGTGGATTTAGGGTGTGTGAGTTGATCATTTCTACATAGATTACTATAGGTGTGTGTGGATTTAGGGTGTGTGAGAATATATTATTGAGTGTTTTGTGTGAGAGATGAGAGTGTCGAAGTCGTGAGTGTGCAGTCATTGTTAGCAATTACGTGGAAGGATAGTGAGCCGCTCATCACCCGATATGAGGCTCGTGAAAGAGGGATGGCGTCGTCAGTTTAAGGAGCCACCAATGGGGCAATTATGGAAATCGAGTGGGATAGGAAAATTAATCCGCTGCTTGGAAGTCATGAACTACAATTTTCCTAATGCTTAAGTTCATAATAGATCCAACATATTTTTGTGCTCTGTGTTTTATTCACTCTGTGGAGCATGAATTAGACAACAATATGTAAACTGCGGGTGTATTCCTTTGATGCATGTGTATATCCCGTGTTGTCATTAAAGCAGGTAACTAGAACAACAAAGAAGAGTATCTCGAATTGATTTTCTCTGGAAAAGATATCAGTGGCCATATTCAATGAGCTATAGTGAATATATATATATATATATATATATATATATATATATATATTTTGCACTGTATCTAGTATTAAAAGAAATGGGTGTGGTGGGCCATAATTTCTTCGAAGCAGTCCCTTGGAATCTGAATTTCAATCCTTATAGAGAAAAATGTGTGTTTATTTGTGTGTTGTGGGTTTTCTATTTTCTATTGTAGTATGTTTATTTTGTTCAAGTGTAGTGTAAAAAATTCAATTAATGAAAAACCATAAAGAACAAGCCAATTATTGAATATACTAATATAATTAAGTCATTGATTCTTGACGGGTTGCATTGCCGAGAGAACAGATTGTTGATTTAGATTTGTCTAAGAGTGTTATACGTTGATCTGACCTGTCCTGCTCTAGGAGCATTAGTTACAAGTTGTTCTTAATAAGTTCAAGCTGATATGACCCCTCATGCTATGGGAGCATTACTTACGAGTTATTTTATGAAAGGTCAAGTTGTATAATTAACTGCTGAAGATATTTTGTATTTAGAATGATATCCTATATAACTCATGAATATCGTGGAGGGCCGTGTATTCACAGATGGTGGCAGTTCCATAGAATGATTCAATATCGAGATAGTCCTTCGAAAGGTCAAGAAGCGTCAGTTCTACAAGTACGTCAATGATGGTCAGAAGCATTTTTAATTTAAATGAGTCAAGTGGGAAGATCGAAAGTATGGTGAAGAAAAGAGTGGAAACCATGAGATTGTAGAGTGTGTGTAAGTGCTATTGAAGACTAGATCAGACAAAAAACTAGATAAAAATTAATATTGTGCTTTGTGATTTACTATGGTAAGTTTTGTAATGTAGAGTTTACCTCTATGTGTGTTGTTTATTGTAGAAAACTAATTTTTCCATTAAAGGGGGGAGTTAGAATAATGTAGAAAACTAATTTCTCCATTAAAGGGGGGAATTAGAATAATGTAGAAATTAGTTCTAATAGGTTGTCATTGGATTCACAAGAAGTTATTGTTATAATAAGGTTTTGAGTTGGTTGTAGGGTGTCTTATCTATTATTAGAATCATAGATCTACAATTCAAGGATCTTGAGAATTCTAATATTCTTATAAATATATAACTTGTGTGAAGCAATGATATATGAAAAAAATATATTTTGGTGTGTGTGAAAATGGCTTCTCCTATATTTTCTATTTATTACATATGTATTTTGAGATGCTTTTTTAGAATCATAGATCCACAATTCAAGGATCTAGAGAATTCTACTATTCTTATAAATATGTAACTTGTGTGAAGCAATGATATATGAGAAAAATATATTTTGGTGTGTGTGAAAAAGCCTTCTCTATTTTCTATTTATTGCATATGTATTTTGAGATTTTTGGGAGGTATTCATGTTCCAAGCAGTTGGGGAACACGAGCACTGAATGCAGGTGTGTTTTATTTTGTTAGTTTACGTTGTAGAGTGATGAATTTGGATAAGACAAAATTCATTGCAAGGAAGACAAGAAGAATGATAGGTTGTTGATCCACGACTTTGGTTAAGTTGAAAGTTATCTGAAGTAAAGGGGAAACTTGTGGAGGCATTACTAGGCTCGTCGCGTGCTTTGAATGCAGGGCCTATGGGTCAGTGTATAGTAAAGAGAATAGATGGGTAGACCCTAAAGAATAGTCACAAGGACATATTGTTGGAATAATGCTTACAATAGATTGGTTTGGATTTGGTTTGAATATGTTGAAGATTTGTAGGAGGTTGTTGAGAGATTCTCTCAACAACTATCTCTATGTTTGGAGATAGTTGGATTTGATTCCAACTATATATACATATAATATTGTGTGTACTATGAGTAATAGAAATTAGGATTTGTGTGTATAATCATGTGTTATGGTTGTTCTCTCAAATTTTAATTTGGTATCAAAGTCGGTTCTGGCTTGAATCCCTTGCAGGAGGGCCAGGAGAATGTGCATGCCGTGAAAATGTTTTTTTAGTGTTGTTTTATTTTTGTTTTGTTGAGTGTGATTAAAGAACTGTTGCGAACTATGTGAAGCACTTGAAATTGCGCATATTCGGTCGAGCCTGCAAAATCTAAGAGGCATTGTTTCCTTGAAGTCTCTTGCCGTTTAGTTTTCCACATGAGTTGTTGATGCTATGCAAGAGAAGGAGTTCACCAAGTGTTCACAATTCTCATATTATAATAGATCCATGGAAGAAAGATTAGGATAATTGATTATTCCTTATTTCTTGATTTCCAATATGAATTCATTAATTGAATGCATAGATCCATGAGCAATTGTCAACATTTGCAAGTGGAAGCACAATTGGTTCAATAACTGAGGAGATTGATACAAACGGGTCGAGGATTTGCTAGACATGGCTATTTCAAGTATGGGACCAATGTCTCTTTGTGATGTGATCATCCACCTTAAATCAGCGAGAGGGGAACAAGTCATTATGCTCCATGTCCTTCTTGATCAAGCAGCTTCTGCCTTAGATGTTGTTGTTCAACAATATGAACAAAGGATTCAAGGATGCACGGAAAATTCATATTCCTTATGGCGTGGTGTTTTTTATTTTGAATTTTGTGACCTCTTCCTCCTATTCCTATTTACCGGAGTTCATAAAAAGCAATATTGGTTTGTAAAATTTATATGAAGGAGAGCCAATCAATGTACAGAGTAACATGATTTAAATCAGTGGTTGATCTCAACGTTCTTCGGTGCCAAGGGAACACATCAGAGATTTGATTATGTTTACATTTTGTCAGATGTCTGGAGATTCTTGTTGTACTTCGGTTCTTCAAGATCAATAGTTACAAGTTGTACTTCGTGTATTTTTTAAAAAAGGTCAGTTCTATGATTGACTGCTGAAAATACCCAGTAATCAGATCATTGTCCTATATAACTGTCGAAATTTTCTCTTCGAGGGAATTCCACAGATGGTAGTGTATCCATAGGATAATTCAATATCAAGAATGTCCTTCGGGAGGTCGAGAAGCGTCAATTCTACAAATTCGTCAATGATGGTCATAAGCTGTGTTATTTTAAATTAGTTGAAATGGAAGCTCGAAGTTGTGGAGAAGAAAGAGCGTATACTGGAAGATTTCAGAGTGGATAGGAGTGTTGATGAAGACCAGTTAGACAAAGAAAGAAAATGATTAATATTGTAATTTGTTATTGAGTATTGTAAGTTTTTTATAATCTAAGCATTATGGGAGGGTGTTGGAATAATGCTTACAATAGATTGGTTTTGATTTGGTTTGAATCTGTTGAAGATTTGTAAGAGGTTGTTAGATATTCTCTCAACAACTATCTCTATGTTTGGAGATAGTTGGATCTGATTCCAACTATATATATATATATATATATATATATATATATATATATA
>JASDQU010503901.1:0-15406 GCA_032191745.1 Picea mariana
TTTATAAGTTGAGGGGTCTAAGTGGTGCAGTATTTAGAGCATGCATAACATCATTCTTGAGAAGGAAAATGACTTTCCCCACATCCAAAACCTTACAATGAGAAATTTAGTTCAGATGCGCGGCCTTCGGTGTACACAGAGGCGCATATGACACCTGTGCGTTGACAGTATTGAGAACCAAAGCGCATGCGCGCGGAAAAACAACGGTAACTCAGGCGCATGCGCGCCAGATGCGCGTCTGTGGGCTGGAATACCCGCGTGTTTGTGACAAATTACCAAGAAAGAAACTCTGGATGGATTTCTCTCAATTCTCCTGTGAATTGACTGGTTAGCAGGTCGACGGAGGCCGGTTTGTGTCCCTGCAAGTTAATAAAACAAAAAGGAAAGCAAAATAAACCCAAATGAGGGAGGATTTGATACCTACTCCCCAGCGGAGTCGCCAGTCTGTTCGCACCCAATTCATCACCTGGTGAGCAAATCGAGGGTGCTTGCATGCCCTGATGGGTCTTGCAGGGCACGACAGCTATGGAAGGAAAGAGTTAGAGGAAACAAAACAAACTACAAGCTAATATCAACTGAAAACA
Source organism: Picea mariana (assembly GCA_032191745.1). NCBI lineage: Eukaryota > Viridiplantae > Streptophyta > Pinopsida > Pinales > Pinaceae > Picea > Picea mariana. Next base: position 585 of record JASDQU010503901.1, read on the forward strand.
AATTAAAACTGTGAACATATGGATAAAGAAACAATAAACACAAAAAAAGACACCGATATCACCAATGGTTTTGAGCTGGTCTATTGATGAAATCAGAGCACAATGAAGGAAGAGAACTGTGGTTCCTTCTTCCCCCAACGGAAGGCTCTTGAGGCCCTCACACAGTTTGCTTTCCTTACAATGAGAAGAACTGAGTATGGCAGTGAAAGAACTCCCAGTGATGTTGCGGATGTGCTATCGTTAAAGAATGAGTCCTTAACAATCTGAGCAGCATAACAATGCTTGAAATTCTTTGCGAAAACAATGTATCTTCACGGATTTTTATAGCAGATCCTCGGGCGATTATGTAACCTCTTCAAAGTGTGAACAGGGGCCCTTTAGGGCTTCCTTAGGTCATTAACCCGCCTACCCTGCGGATTCGGCTCGGATTTGGGAGTCAAATCAGATTGGGAGCTGGTCCATAAGTGGTTGGGAGGCCGACCTATTCAATAAATGCGTCATTTTAGCAGGTGCACGGGTTTTTGTGCTGACAGCCGCGCGTCGAGCGCATGCGCGCATATCACATTCTTGTCCTGCGCATGTGCGCGCGCACCAAACTACTGTAAAGCGCCCTTCAATTTTTGGTTACTTTGTATAGTTTTTGACCCTTCTGGAATGCTGTGAAATTGATTCAGTGCCATGAATGACTTCATTGCTATTTTGATGATGCGGAGTTCTTGTCGCCATGTGCGGACGAAATTTCAGTGATAACACACAAAATGTAGAATATGTTTATGGTTTCAACATTATGATAATAAGAAAGTTACACTTGTGGACTTAGTCTTAGGAAAGGAACGACACTCTTTATAGGTATATAGGTATATGCACACTGTTATTTTTGGGAAGATTTCATAAAGTTTGATTACTGGGTTATTTTGTTGACGAAATATTTTTATTGTTAGATGTTTTGAGAGAGTTTTTATATTTTATATGTGATATGGTGTTATAAGTTCTGCTTACACCATTTTTATTTGTTAGATGTTTTGAGAGGGTCTTTATATTTTAGATGTGATATGGTGTTATAAGCTTTGATTACACCATTTTTATTTGTGTTTATATGTATATTTGAAGCACTGTTTTAAGATTTATGAATGGTGTGATGGCACATGGATGAACAGTTTTGTGTTAGAGGAATATATTTAAAAGAAAATAAATTGTTATTAATGTTTTTTTTTTTAGGAATATATTTAAAAGAAAAGAAATTATTGTTAATGATTTTGATATGATGACTAAAAAGTCTTTTTTGAGTAAGAGGTTAAATTTGATTGGAGTAGTATTTGGTTTTATGTATGGGATTAAGGTTAGGTGTTATTAGAAAGCATATAAATCACAAAGGGATAGTGGCTTTCTTGTTGTTACTATCTAAGCTGAAACCCTCTTTTGATCTTGCAGTGAGACCCAAACAAAGCTGCTTCTCATTAACAACTCATCTTCCTTGGACCAAAGGGTTAACAACCCAAAACTCAAAGACATCTAGCAAGAGTAAAAGTCTACCCCTTACAAATTACAAATGGCTCATTTCAAGTGACATGGTTTTTTTATGATTCAACACCCAATAACAACCAGTAAAAGATATCCTCACTACTTATTAACAACTAAGTTATCATAAACTTTACCAACTTAAAAAAAATAAAAAAATAAATATAAAACAAGTTGTTAAATAAAACATGATGGTAAATTATTAACCACAATAAACTAAAAGAGAGATGCATAATAACCTGTGGGGCTTCAGTACCCATCTTGATATTAAATAGAAAACATAGATTACAAATGGATCTCAAGGGATCTATGAACTAAGTGCAATAAACTGAAACTAATCATAATGTCTAACTACGACTAATTTGGAGTCTAGTTGAGCTAACTTGATTGTGCTGGCAAACCGAATGGACGAGTGGAGATTATTATTAATTATAACACTCCCCCTTAATCTAAATTGTTACAGTCATCAACAGTTACAATGCCTAAGTGTTGTCTTTGAAATTCAAAAAAAAAATTCCTAATGGTTTTGTAAAAATGTCTTCTAGCTTATCTCTTGATCCACAGAATTGAAGAGAAATATCATCGTTATTGATAACCTCTTGAATGAAATGAAAGCAAGTGTCAATGTGCTTTCTTTTCTTGTGAAATACATGATTATTTGACAATGCAATGACTGAGTTTTTATAACAAAAAATAAGAGTTTGCTCATTTTCCATATGTGCCAAATCATTTAAAAGTCTTCTCAATGATACAACTTGACATGATGTTGAAGTTGCAACAATATACTTTGTCTCTGTTGAAGATATTGCAACTATGGGTTGGCTCTTTGATGCCCATGAAATAATATTGGTACCTAAATGAAAATCATAACCAGATGTATTTTTCTTGTCATCTATATTGCCTGAAAAATCACTGTATGTGTACCCTCCAAGTGAGTAGTCTTGAGAAGTTGTGTACCAGAAGCCATAGTTGATTGTCCCTACAACATACCTTATTATTCTTTTTCCAAATTTCTAATCAGAATCATTGGGGGATTCCATAAACCTAGAAACAAAACTTGTTGCAAACATTATATTGGGTCTAGTTGTAGTAAGATACATGAGACTGCCTACCAGCGTCTTATATAAAGTTGAATCAATTGTTGAGCTTTCATCTTTTTTGCTCAATTTTTTTCCTAGTTCTATAGGAGTTTCTGATGGCTTGAATTTATCCATTCTAAACCTTTTCACAATATCTGCAGCATACTTTTGTTGATAGACAAAAATACCATTGGTAAATTTCCAAAAAATATTTCATGAGTCCAAAATCAGTCATCTTAAACTCTGTTTTCATGTCATCTTTAAACTCTTTTAACATCAGGTTTCCTGTATAAATCATATCATCAACATAAATACAAACAATGAGTATTTTACCTTCTTTATTTGTCTTTGTATAGAGTGTTGGCTCATTATTGCTTCTGTTGAATCCATTGTTGATCAAATAAGAGTCAATTTGACTGTACCAAGTGTAACATCTCTCTCTTGCGAGCACGTGTTATTAACTTATTCTTTAAGGACACTTGCGTGCAAGTGATCCGATTTTAGTATATGGTTGTATTTTTGCTTATGGATTCTTATGATCATGTTGATGGATTATGATGTTATGTTATTCAATATCTATGTATTGATAAATGTTATTGACAATTTTCCCATGAGTGTGCAGGATGCTTGACAAATCGAGGATGTCGATGGAATCAATGGACCTCCTTGTACTCTGGATCGAGTCAGAGAGTGGATTGTATTGGTTTGAGTATTTTATTTATGCATATGTGACATATGATCGGGTCTATTATGATGTTGTTTGTGGATCATTAATAGTATTTTGTTGATGGATGTAGGCTAATGATTGCTTGCTAATCATAATCACATAAGGAGTAAAGGGGCCATGCAAAACAACTCGATATTGAGAGAGAGGTGTGGCAGCAGCCCTGTCACAACCTACTAGCACTCTCACCATGGCTCGAATTGTAGGTTAATGATTACCTAGTTCGAGAGATCCATGATGTCGTGAGGGCAGATTGAGACAGTCATTCATGAAGATTCTAAGGGGCTCACAATATGACAAGATCCTTATTCCTTAGAGGCCCTTAGTCTCTCACAAGGTCGCCTGAATGGAATATTGACTCCAAGGGTTTGAAAACTACCAAAACCAGTCAAAGGCGAGTGGCACCCTTGGAGCATGTAGTGTGTCTTGAAAGGCACGTCGCATAATTAAAATTTGAATCAAAGGTGAGTGACACCCTTGGAGCACGTAGTGCGTCTTGAAGGGCACGTCACATAATTAAAATTTGAATCAAAGGCGAGTGGCACCCTTGGAGCACGGAGTGCGCCTTGAAGGGCATGTCGTGGTGTTTAAAAAAAAACAATGAATCAATGAATCTATGTGGCCTAGAAAACTTGAGTGAATGTTAAACCTTATAAGATCTTGAGCACCTGTCGAATTAATTAATTGATTAATTAATTAACTAAATAATGAATTTATTAAGAATAATCCCTAAGGGTCTAGGTGTTTGCAAATAAATATTTAGATAAAGTCTAAGTCTAAGTGAGTGAGAAGACTCAAAACTAAATTTTTAAATTAAATGACGAGGGGATGAAATAAATCAAATTAAGAATCAATCAAAATAAAACAAATCTAAAGAAGTGATTTAATACACCTTGTGCAAGTAAATACTAAATTAGAATATAAATTGAGAAATGAATAAAGCATAACTATGTGTAAGCATAGAAAGGTATCTAGAGTCTAGTCTAACTAAAAAACTTTCCTAATTTAAACACAACTCAGTTTTAGAAAGACGTCGGTCATTAAAGGGGAAATAAAGGGACAACTAGGAGTGATTTTAGGAGCAATTTTAGGATGGGTGAAGAAAATTGACATTTAATTTAATTAAATTGTTGATTTATTGGTGCAATCAAGGGAACGGGTGACAAGTGTACGGGGGGAGTAATTCCTAATTAATTTAAAAAAAAAAAACGAATTAAATGTGCAAATGGCAAGTGGTCACTAAGAAAAATTCTATAAAAGAAATGGCTGAGAGGAGGAATGGATCATGACTGGTATGAGTAAGGTTATGTTGCAGAAATTCTGACTAGTTTTACTTGGAGAGTTTGGATAGCAACTCGAGGGAGAGAGTGGTATCTCTACCTTGCGAGGCGCATTGGGAGATAGAGTATTTTGGTTGTGGTAGTGTGTGGCCCCTTTGCAGCTCGGGGAGCTAAGGGGGAAGAAGAATACCCCTAGTGTTGGCTGGGAGGTACCGGTGAAGTCTCAATGACTAGCAAGTGGACGAGGAAAGGGAACAACATCGCCCAGGGATTGTCATCAATCCTATCTTCCTCGGTCACGGTATTTCGTTTGAGTTGCAATGTATTAATTTTTTATTATATTTCATTGAAGTTGCAAGGAACTAAGTTAATTTCATTTTCATTGAAGTTGCAATGTATTAAGTGATTATTGTATATATATGTTTTTGGGGGTAATCTTTGCATCATTGATTCTGGATTGAGATTTCATTAAGGTTTTTCCTCTGCGTTGAGGTAGTCACTTTCTCCGCGAACCCTTGTTCTCTTCGTTTTTAAATCGCCCAACTCCTCTCTCTTAAAATTTTATGAGTTTGATTATCTAGTCTGTGAATTTTTATCGGTACTATCTCAGTGATTTTTCCTTTAAAGATCTTTGTGTTGGCAAGCTTTCCCCGCGAATTTAATGGGAACTATATCCCATCGATTTTACCACTCATTTCCTCTACGATTTTACTTGGTTATATCGTGCAATTTTTACTTGGTTTTCACCCAACAATTTTACCCTTATACTCAGGGATTTTACCACTAATCACTCTGCAATTTCCCTTAATTTCTTAGTGTTTTTCTGCTTACCTTATCTACATTTATTCTTTCCTTTTTCTCAGCAAATTATTACTTCAAATCTGCGATTTTTGGGGAATTAAACAAACCCCCTGTGTGTTTGGGCACCTCCCATCATTTCTTTGTCAACTTGCGATTTTAATTCTGAGTGGTTGAATGTCCTAGTGTTTTTTTGTGTGTAAAACTTGCCCACAACTTAGCTTATTTTTATCTCTGTGTTTTCTGGAGGGTTAAGGCTCCATGCCCTCACACTGTCTCCCAACCTCTTATTCCTTTTTCCCTGCATTTTTTATAGTCCAAGCTATGGATTATTACTCGACGTTTTCGATCATAAACCCATGTGTTTTCCTTTAAAGACTCAGTATTTTTCATTTATAATTTCTCTGCGATTACGTGTAAGAACTCAGCAAATTTACCAGAGTAACCACAACAATTTTTCCTCATTCACTTGCTCAACGATTTCATTTTTTTCCTCACCTACATTTACCTTGTGATGCTCTACGATTTGCCACGTATTTACTCAATGATTCCCTTTCTTCCTCGGCACTGGCAATACCTCTGTGTTTTAATACATTCTGGACCGAGTTCCCTCTCTTCCTTAGCGATGGTAATATCTCTATGTTTGATACATTTCTGGACCGAGTTCCCTTCCTTCCTCAGCAGTGGAAGCATCTCTGTGTGATTTCTATTCGCTCTGCTCACATTGGATTGTTCCCTGCATCAAGTTTTGTTTCTCAAAAGTTTCCCTCCACCATTTTCTTAAGGATTAACGAAATTTTTAAGTTAGCGGTGATGTTTATAATGACAAAAGGATTATACTTCTTAATTCCTTAAACGTTGGCCTTTTCCTATTATTCTACCATTATCCTATATATTTATAGAGATCTTTTTTCTTCTCGATAGTGCCTCTAGTGCTCTTGGGTTGGCACATGTTGTCTAAACCCTACCTTTATGGTGAATCCTTCGTACCACCTCTTCCTTTGGTTTGGGATATTTTCATTAGTTAGCATTTATTTTATTATCCATTTTAGTTTCCTGGTTCACATTTTGAGGTGACATTAACAATGATGGATTATTGCTCACCACTTTTTGTACATGAAGAAATTTTGTACTCCACATCATATATATAGTTCAGGTTAATTACGCTCATCATGTTATGTGTGTGGAGTTGAATTAGTGGCATAGTACCATTCTATGAAAGGAAATCAATTCATCCATGGTTCCCTTTTATCCTAATTAAAGCCATACAGACAAGATAGACACCATTTTAAATTTTTCACCTTTCCATTTTGTCAATTTGATTGGAGATTTTAATAAGGGTTCTGAGTCACTTGTGTATCCCAACAAAAAATTTGGGTCTCTCTTTCTCTCTCTCTCATCTCGGGGAGGGGGGTTCTTAAAGTTTTTAAAGTGTTTCCTTGAGCGTTTCAATGACTTTGTTCCTTGAATAATTAATGATTGGTTGAATGATTGCTTACTTGCGTCGTGGAATAAAACTAATGATTCTCTTGTGCCTTGAACTTAATGTGATTAGATTATTTGCGTATGAAATGAACTGGGTGAATAAATAGATTCTCTCGTGCCATTGAAGTAATGTTGATGTGTGATTAAATAATTAATTGTATTTAATGCGCCTTGCAATAATGTCGACGTAAAGACGATTTAGTAATTAGATAATCTTGTGTCTTGAAATTAAGTGTAACTGTTGTATGATTTCCTAACTGAATATATTAATTGCGTGCATCGAATGGTGTTGTTTTATGTTTAATTCGTAATTTCGATCACGTGCATACCCAGAGATAATGTTGATTATTGATGAATTAAATGGTTAATTAGTCATGCACCTTGAAGTAAAGTAGATTTCTGCTTTGTGTGTTGAAAATAAAATAAAGTTGATTACATTGCACCTTAACTTATGTCCTTGCATGATTGAATTAGTAATTAACTTCTGTTGCGCCATGGAATTTATGTTACGTGTGATGGTTTATTAGAATGTTATTGCGCCATTGATTATCATTGATGTTTTTTATTTAGCATAGTTTTCTTTGGACTTTATTGTGTTAGTGGGATGTAGACACCTCCTTTTTCCTCAGAATAGTTGCCATCCCTGAGACCTTAAATGGTCAAAATCAATCGGATGAATCATGGGCTTGAGTGTTGCTTATGTGTCTTGGAGGTCCTAACCTTGCAGGGTAGATTGGGTGGGTAGTTTCTCAGTGTTATATTGTGATGAGTTGATCTTGCATCGCCATTTGTGTTACTTGTTGATTTGTGTTGTTATCTAATACAATGATGTGTTAATTATGTGTCATTACTAACTTTGATTGATGCATTGGTTACATAGTTATGGATTACAATGATGAGTCACTTGTAATTCCTTTATTATGATGTCTTTGATTAGATATTGTTGTGATTTATTGTTGATGTTAAATTCCTTATCCAAAAAAAAATTGCCTATTGTGCTTCACTTTTCCTAGTCATAACGGAGGGAACATTACATATGGTATCAAAGCGGTTTCAACCCCAAAACTTGGGATCATTACACCTTCCACTGTATTAAACACCTGATTAATAATTTATAGCTAATTAAATTAAATTTTTCCCTACATGTAATCATGGTGAGAGGATGTTGTGTAGGCATACAACGTGGTTCTAGGGGAGGAGGCGCGACGTCTCCAGTAGCATCCATGCCAGAGGACTCTAACCCCCAAGGAGGAGAAAAAGTCATTGGACATGGGAAGATTGTTATGGGGGATGTGGTTGGGTTGATGAGGTCCTTTCATAGGATTTCAGAGGCCTTTATTAATCGTCTAGATAGAGATGAGGCCAAAGCGCATGTACCCCATGAGGGTCCACAGCATGCCCCAACTGATACTAGTAGTGTTCACAAAGAACTTGAGAAGGTCAAGTTTCTCGAGTTCTTGGGTTCCACGGATGGCACAGCCATCAAGGAATGGTTGGAGAACATGGCGATGTACTTCGCACTTCACAACTACACCTCCAATGTTAAATATTGCATGGAGGTCTTTCAACTGAAGGGGAGTGCTCCCCTATGGTGGAAGACGCTCCTGTCGCAATTGAACATAGTCATTGAAGACGTGTCATCGGAATTGTTCTAGGAGTAGTTCTGGGAGAGGTATTTATCAGAGGAATTCATTGAGTGTCATCTCAATGATTTCAATGCCTTACGACAGGGCAGTCGTATGGTGCTCGAGTATGAGGCTCGATTCATAGAGCTGCTTAAGTATGATCCACATCTCAACATCGAGAAGCTCAAGGTCAACAAGTTTATGTTCATCCTTAACGTCAGAATTTGTGCGAAAGTAAGGATCCTAATTCCTCAGATGTTGCACTATGCAGTCCAGAAGGCCCTCATAGCTGAGGAAGAGTTGATCAGTGGGAGTCAGGGCAGGACTCCTCTGAGACCAATGGGATAGACAACATCAAGCACCAGCTAGACATTCATTAGGGTTTTGAGGTACTCCGAGAGGATCCACGTTTGCGACACCACGACGATCGATGCCTCAACATCAGACTCCCTATAGAGGACCACAACACCATCAACAACGTCATCCGCAACAACAACAGTTTAGGCATGTTCAACAGAACATACCAGGGTTTTAGGCTAGTGGGCGAGCAACTTCTACTTCGAGGACCAGGAATATTGGACCGAAGACCAGGTGTTGGACATGTGGAGAGCCACATTACCAGTGTGACTGTCTGGTTGAGAGGGGCAGAGAAGTCAGTTTAGTCGGACACACTACAATAGGAGATTTGGGAAAGGCCCATCAGATTCATGCAGCAATGAATAACCACTAGGTCGAGCACCAGTATACTGTGCCCGATACGTTAGGTACCATCATTGACCAGGCCTTTAGTATTTTTATATATCACGGTGCTACAGAGAGATTTATTTCTGGTTCAGCGCTAAAATGAATTAAGGTAAAGGCAGTCTAAGGAGACAAGGTTAGCTACGTGGAAATGGCTTCGGGTTCCAATCAAAAGGTTGGAGGAAAGGTTACAGACTGTATCCTTAACCTAGGAGATTTTTTCATGAAGGCCAACATGTACGTCATGATCTTAGGATCTTATGACGTCGTAATCGATATGGACTAGTTGGAATCGCATGATGTGATACTCAACTGCAAGTCGAAATGGTTGAGTTTGATCGATGATGAGGGACAATGATGAGTGATTGTAGGAAGAAACCAGGGAGTTTCTTTAAGGTTCATTTCTTCCCTACAACTACAGAAGAGCATGTGCAAAGGATGCAAGCTATATGCAATCTTAGCGTTGAAGGAAAAGGTCATGGCGGAAGAATTATAAAACCTTCTGGTAGTATGAGAGTTTTTGGACGTGCTCCCAGAAGAGTTACCAAGTTTGCCTCCTGAAAGAGAGTTGGTAATTACCATCAACTTAAAACTAGGAATTGAACCGATAGTAAGGACGCCTTATTGGATGTCGACCTCTGATTTACAAGAGTTGAAAATGCAACTGAAGGAGTTTTTGGACCAATGAATTATACATCCAAGTGTTTCACCTTGGGGTGCACCTATTATTTTCATACGAAAGAAGGATGGGTCGTGGAGACTCTGTATTGACTACCGTCGATTGAATAAGGCAACGATCAAGAACCAGTATCTCTTGCCAATAATAGATCATTTGTTTGACCAAATGAAAGGCGCAATGGTGTTTTCGAAGATCGACTTGAGATCAATATATCACCAGTTATGGATCAAAGAGGAAGAAATTCCTAAGACCGCATTCAAGACAAGGTTCGGGCATTACGGGTTTACCATTGTACTGTTTGGACTGACAAATGTCCCATGGGTATTCATGAGCTTGATGAATGGGGTGTTCCGCGAATACTTGGACAAGTTTGTTCAAGTATTCATTGACGACATATTGATATATTATCAAATGACGGAAGAACGTGACAAACATTTGTGCTTGGTACTACAGTGTTTACAAGAGAACAAATTATACGGGAAACTATCGAAATGCTCTTTTTATCAATCCAGGATTCATTATTTGGGGCATGTTATCTCTGGAGAAGGCATCGTTGTGGATCCAATGAAGGTAGAGGCTATTATGGAATGGCCTGCACCGATGAGCGTACCATAAGTACGTAGCTTTATGGGTTTAGCGGGATATTACCGATGGTTCGTCGAAGGTTTTTCGAAGATAGCAAATCCGATCAAAGAATTGCAAAAGAAAAACAAGAAATTTGTATGGACCGAGAAATGTGCGGAAGCATTTCAAAGGCTCAAGGAGTTGTTGATGACATCACTGATACTAAAGGTCCCTGACATGGATGAGGAATTCTCGGTATGCAAAGACGCATCCAAGGAAGCCTTAAGTGTAGTCTTGATGCAATACAGTTGAGTGATCACTTACATCTCAAGGAAATTAAGAAATCATGAAGAGAACTACGTGACACATGATTTGGAGTTATTGGCCATTGTGTATGCTTTGAGAGTGTGGAGACACTACCTGATTGGAAAAAAATTTGAACTAAAGATAGACCATTGTGGTTTGCAGCACATTTTTATGCAAAGTGACTTGAACGTGCAACAAAGGTGTTGGTCAGAACTACTTAGTGAGTACGATTTTGAGATTACCTACATAAAAGTAACAGTGAATAGAGTGGTAGATGTGTTGAGTCGGAGAGTACGCATGTTTTTGGTGATACCTCTTCAGATGAATCTTCGTGAAAATATTCTAACTATATAGTGCGATGATGACTGGTATAAAGAATTTAAGGAAAATATCGGACAAGACACCATGCTCATACCAAAATTTGAGGGATTTATTGTGTACAACAACGGATTAATGAGGTATAATAACCGGATTTACATATCGCCTAATGGCGAATTGAGAATTTTTATCTTAATAAAATCTCATAGAGAAGTGTACATGGCTCATGCAAGAGTCACAAAGATGAGGGCAGACCTTAAGCCCTTATTCTTCTAGAAAGGAATGAAGGCAGACATAGTCAACTACATGGCGAGATGTCTAGAATGTCAGCAAGTGAAGGTTGAACATAGACATCTGACAGGATTATTGCATCCACATGCTATTTCGGAATCAAAATGGGAGGTCATTTTGATGGACTTTATTGTGGGATTGTCGTTGATGGAAAGGAGACATGACTTGATTTTCATGGTAGTTGACACTCTAACGAAGAGTGCACATTTTATCCCTGTGTGTACGACATATCAAGCACCAGACATAGCTAGAGTTTTTATCAGCAATATTGTGATATTGCATGGCATTCCTAAAAGGATCATATCCAATCGAGGATCGGTGTTTACAATATGATTTTGAACTAGTTTCCAAGAGGCCTTGGGAACCCAACTTAACTTTAGTACCGCGTATCACCCTAAGAAAGATGGGAAAACAGAAAGAATAAAACAAATCTTGGAGGATATGTTGTGTATGTACGTGATGGACCAACAGAATCTTTGGGAAGAATTCTTGCCACTGGTAGAGTTTGCATACAACAACAACCATCAAAACACCTTTAAGATGGCACCTTTCGAGTTTCTTTACGGGTGACCATGTCAGATGCCTTTGAGCTGAGATCGAATTGAGGATAGGGTCCTAGTAGGACCACAAGATACCCAAGAAATGGAAGAACAAATGCAAATGATAAGACAAAGGATGAAAGAAGTGCAAGATCAGCAGAAGAGTTATGTCGATGCGCATCGCATTGACCATAGTTATGAAGTGGGTAATCGAGTCTTCTTGCGAGTGAAATTGCATAAGAGTTTCATCAAGTTTGGAAAGGGTGCTAAAATCTCTCATAGGTTTGTAGGACCTTTCAAAGTCATGGAAAGGAAAGGGCATGTGTCCTATCGACTATCCTTGCCTAATTCTTTGAGGCGTATGCACAATGTTTTTCATGTATCTGTTTTGAGACATTATGTTAGTGATCCTACACATGTGATTGACATGAGTTCCTTGCAGGTGTCGGATGAGAGTGCACTCACAATGGATCCAATACACATTCTAGAGCATCTTATTTGATAGCTACGATGTTGAACAGTTGATCAGGTCAAGGTCCAGTGGGACAATTATAGTCCACACTCAGCTACCTGGGAGGACGCATATGATATGCGCTAGCAGTTTCCATATTTATTTGATAGTTAGACATTTATATCTTGTCAGATGCTTTGTTTACTGCTTATATATATTTTGGAACTTCGGGATGAAGTTTGAAACAAGAGGGGGTGTATGTAACATCCTGCTCTTGCGAGCACATGTTATTGACTTATTATTTGAGGACACTTGAGTGCAAGTGATCCGGTTTTAGTATATGGTTGTCTATTCGCTTATGGATTATTATGATCATGTTGATGGATTATGATGTTATGTCATTTGATATCTATGTATTGATAGATGTTATTGAAGATTTTCCCCTGAGTTTTCAAAATGCTTGACAGATTGAGGATGCCAATGGCATCAATGGACCTCCTTGGACTCTAGAACGAGGCAAGAAGTGGATTGTATTGGTTTGAGTATTTTATTTATGCATATGTGACATATGATCAGGTGTATTATGATGTTGCTTATGGATCTTTGACAATGTTTCGTTGATGGATGAAAGTTGACGGTTGCTTGCTAATTAGACTCACATAAGGAGTAAAGGGGCCATGCACAACAACCAGATATTGAGGGAGAGGTGTGGGAGCAACCATGTCACAGCCTACTAGCACTCTTGTTATGGCTCGAATTGTAGGTTAACGATTACCTAGTTCGAGAGATCCGCGATGTCGTGAGGGAAGACTAAGATTGTCGCTCACGAAGATTATAAAGGGCATGCAATAAACCAGACTCCTTATTCCTTAGAGGCCCTTAGTCTCTCAAAAGATCACATGAATGGAGTATTGACTCCAAGGGTTGGAAAACTACCAAAACCAATCAAAGGCAAGTGGCACCCTTGGAGCACGTAGTGCATCTTGAATGGCATGTCGCGTAATTAAAATTTGAATCAAAGGCGAGTGACACCCTTGGAGCACATATTGTGTTTTGAAGGGCATGTCTCGTAATTAAAATTTGAATCAAGGAGAGTGGCACCCTTGGAGCACGGAGTGCGTCTTGAAGAGCACATCGTGGTGTTTAAAAAAAAAAGCAATGAGTCAATGAATCTAGGTGGCCTAGAAAACTTGAGCCAATTTAAAACCTTATAAGATCTTGAGCACCTGTCTAATTAATTTATTGATCAATTAATTAACTAAATAATGAATTTATTAACCATAATCCCTAAGGGTCTAGGCGTTTTCAAATAAAGATTTAACTAAAGCCTAATTCTAAGTGAGTTAGAATACTAAAAACTAATTTTTTAAATTAAATGATGAGGGGATGAAATAAATCAAATTAAGAATCAATAAAAATAAAACAAATCTAAAGAAGTGATTTAATACACCTTGTGCAAGTAAATACTAAATTAGAATTTAAATTGAGAAAGGAATAAAGAATAAAGATGTGTAAGCATAGAAAGGTATCTAGAGTCTAGTCTAACTAAGGAATTTTCCTAATTTAAACACAACTCAATTTTAGAAATGCGTAAGTCATTAAAGGGGAAATAAAGGGAATAAAGGGACAACTCAGAGTGATTTTAGGAGCGCTTTTAGGATGGGTGAGGGAAATTGACATTTAATTTAATTAAATTGTGGATTTATTGGTGAAACCAAGGGAACGAGTGACAAGTGTATGGGGGGAGTAATTCCTAATTAATTTAAAAAAAAATGATATAAATGTGAAAATGGAAATTGGTCACTAAGAAAAATTCTATAAATTAAATGGCTGAGAGGAGGAATGGATCATGACTGGTATGAGTAAGGTTATGTTGTAGAATTTTTGACTCGTTTTACTTGGAGAGTTGGGATACCCAGCTCGAGGGAGAGAGTGGTAGATCTACCTTGCGAGGTGAGCTGGGAGCTAGAGTATTCTAGTTGTGGTTGTCCGTGTCCCATTTGCGGCTCGGGGGGGATAAGGGGGGAAGAAGAGTACCCCTAGCGTTGGCTGGTAGGTATCGATGAAGTCTCAACGGTTAGCAAGAGGATGAGGAAAGGGAACATCGTCACCCAGGGATCATCATCAAGTCTATCTTCATCGGTCATGTTATTTCATTTGATTTGCAATGTATTAAGTTTTTATTGTATTTTCATTGAAGTTGCAAGGTATTAAGTTTATTGTATTTTCATTGAAGTTGCAATGTATTAAGTGATTATTGTATCTATATGTTTTTGGGGGTAATCTCTATGTGTTAAGGTCCTAACCCGCACATAGGTAGATTAATGTATTCGGATGTAATAAAGGTCAATATTAATAAGACCTTTCAATAAAATAGAATAAGGCGGATGTAAGAAGACCTAATAGAAGCTTCCGCTTCTAGAA
>JASDQU010503901.1:17676-33251 GCA_032191745.1 Picea mariana
ATCTCTCTCTCTCTCTCTCTCTCTCTCTCTCTCTCTCTCTCTCTCTCTCTCTCTCTCTCTCTCTCTCTCTCATCTCGGGGGGGGAGGGGGGTTCTTAAAGTTTTTAAAGTGTTTCCTTGAGCGTTTCAATGACTTTGTTCCTTGAATAATTAATGATTGGTTGAATGATTGCTTACTTGCGTCGTGGAATAAAACTAATGATTCTCTTGTGCCTTGAACTTAATGTGATTAGATTATTTGCATATGAAATGAACTGGATGAATAAATATATTCTCTCGTGCCATTGAATTAATGTTGATGTGTGATTAAATAATTAATTGTATTTAATGCGCCTTGCAATAATGTCGACGTAAAGACGATTTAGTAATTAGATAATCTTGTGTCTTGAAATTAAGTGTAACTTTTGTATGATTTCCTAACTGAATATATTAATTGCGTGCATCGAATGGTGTTGTTTTATGTTTAATTCGTAATTTCGATCACGTGCATACCTAGAGATAATGTTGATTATTGATGAATTAAATGGTTAATTAGTCATGCACCTTGAAGTAAAGTAGATTTATGCTTTGTGTGTTGAAAATAAAATAAAGTTGATTACATTGCACCTTAACTTATGTCCTTGCATGATTGAATTAGTAATTAACTTCTGTTGCGCCATGGAATTTATGTTACGTGTGATGATTTATTAGAATGTTATTATGCCATTGATTATCGTTGATGTTTTTGATTTAGCATAGTTTTCTTTGGACTTGATTGTGTTAGTGGGATGTACACACCTCCTTTTTCCTCAGAATAATCGCCATCCCTGAGACCTTAAATGGTCAAAATCAATTGGATGAATCATGGGCTTGAGTGTTGCTTATGTGTCTTGGAGGTCCTAACCTTGCAGGGTAGATTGGGTGGGTAGTTTCTCAGTGTTATATTGTGATGAGTTGATCTTGCATCTCCATTTATGTTACTTGTTGATTTGTGTTGTTATCTAATACAATGATGTGTTAATTATGTGTCATTACTAACTTTGATTGATGCATTGGTTATGTAGTTATAGATTATGACGATGAGTCACTTGTAATTCCCTTATTATGATGTCTTTGATTAGACATTGTTGTGATTTATTGTTGATGTTAAATTCCTTATCCAAAAAAAAATTGCCTATTGTGCTTCGCTTTTCCTAGTCATAACGGAGGGGACATTACATATGGTATCAAAGCGGTTTCAACCCCAAAACTTGGGATCATTACACCTTCCATTGTATTAAACACCTGATTAATAATTTATAGCTAATTAAATTGAATTTTTCCCTATAGGTAATCATGGTGAGAGGATGTTGTGGAGGCATACAATGTGGTTCTAGGGGAGGAGGCGCGACGTCTCCAGTAGTATCCATGCCAGAGGACTTTAACCCCCAAGGAGGAGAAAAATTCATTGTACATGGGCAGATTGTTATGGGGGATGTGGTTGGGTTGATGAGGTCCTTTCAGAGGATTTCAGAGGCCTTTATTAACCGTCTAGATAGAGATGAGTCCAGAGTGCCTGTACCCCATGAGGGTCCACAGCGCGCCCCAGCTGATACTAGTAGCATTCACAGAGAACTTGAGAAGGTCAAGCTTCTCGAGTTCTTGGGTTCCACAGACGGCATAGCCATCGGGGAATGGTTGGAGAACATGGCGATGTACTTCGCACTTCACAACTACACCTCCAATGTGAAAGCCGGCATGGAGGTCTTTCAACTGAAGGGGAGTGCTCCTCTATGGTGGAAGACACTCTTGTCGCAATTGAACATGGTCATTGAAGACATGTCATCGAAATTGTTCTAGGAGCAGTTCTAGGAGAGGTATTTATCAGAGGAATTCATTGAGCGTCAGCTCAATGATTTCAACACCTTACGATAGGGTAGTCGTATGGTGCTCGAGTATGAGGCTCGATTCATGGAGCTGCTTAAGTATGATCCACATCTCAACATCGAGAAGCTCAAGGTCAACAAGTTTATGTTCATCCTTAACGTCAGATATTGTGCAAAAGTGAGGATCCTAATTCCTCAGATGTTGCACTATGCAGTTCAGAAGGCCCTCATAGCTGAGGAAGAGTTGATCAGTGGGAGTCAGGGTAGGACTCCTGCGAGACCAACGGGATAGACAACATCAGGCACCAGCTAGACATTCATTAGGGTTTTGAGGTACTCTGAGAGGATCCACGTTTTCGACACCACGACGACCGATGCCTCAACATCAGACTCCCTATAGAGGACCACAACACCATCAACAACGTCATCCGCAACAACAATAGTTTAGGCATGTTCAACAGAACATACCAGGGTTTTAGGCTAGTGGGCGAGCAACTTCTACTTCGAGGACCATGAATATTGGACTGAAGACCAGGTGTTGGACATGTGGAGAGCCACATTACCAGCGTGACTGTCTGGTTGAGAGGGCCAGAGAAGTCGGTTTAGTCGAACACACTACAATATGAGATTTGGGAAAGGCCCATCAGATTCATGCAACAATGAATAACCACTAGGTCAAGCACCAGTATACTGTGCCCGATATGTTAGGTACCATAATTGAACAAGCCTTTAGTATTTTTATATATCACGGTGCTACAGAGAGATTTATTTCTGGTGCAGCACTAAAATGAATTAAGGTAAAGGAATTCTAACGAGACAAGGTTAGCTACGTGGAAATGGATTCGGGTTCCAAGCAGAAGGTTGGAGGAAAGGTTACCGATTGTATCCTTAACCTAGGAGATTTTTTCATGAAGGCCAATAAGTACATCATGATATTAGGATCTTATGACATCATAATCGATATGGACTGGTTGGAATCGCATGATGTGATACTCAACTACAAGTCAAAATGGTTGAGTTTGATCGATGATGAGGGACAAAGATGAGTGATTGTAGGAAGAAACCAGGGAGTTTCTTTAAGGTTCATTTCTTCCCTACAACTACAAAAGAGCATGCGCAAAGGATGCAAGCTATATGCAGTCTTAGAGTTGAATGAAAAGGTCATGGAGGAAGGATTATAAAACCTTTTGGTAGTATGAGAGTTTGTGGACGTGCTCCCAGAAGAGTTACCAGGTTTGCCTCCTGAAAGAGAGTTGGTATTTACCATCAACTTAAAACTTGGAATTGAATCGATAGTAAGGACGCCTTATCAGATGTCGACCTCTGATTTACAGTAGTTGAAAATGCAACTGAAGGAGTTTTTGGACCAATGACTTATACGTCCAAGTGTGTCACCTTGGGGTGCACCTATTATTTTCATACGGAAGAAGGATGGGTCGTGGAGACTCTGTATTGACTACCATCAATTGAATAAGGCAACGATCAAGAACCAGTATCTCTTGCCAATAATAGATCATTTGTTTGACCAAATGAAAGGCGCAATGGTGTTTTTGAAGATCGACTTGAGATCAATATATCACCAGTTATGGATCAAAGAGGAAGAAATTCCTAAGACCGCATTCAAGACAAGGTTCAAGCATTAGGGGTTTATCGTTGTACTGTTTGGACTAACAAATGTCCCATGGGTATTCATGAGCTTGATGAATGGGGTGTTCTGCGAATACTTGGACAAGTTTGTTCAAGTATTCATTGACGACATATTGATATATTATCTAACGATGAAAAAACATGACAAACATTTGCGCTTGGTACTACAGTGTTTACAAGAGAACAAATTATATGGGAAACTGTCGAAATGCTCTTTTTATCAATCCAGGATTCATTATTTGGGGCATGTTATCTCTGGCGAAGGCATCGTTGTGGATCCAATGAAGGTAGAGGCTATTATGGAATGGCCTGCACCGACGAGCGTACCATAAGTACGTAGCTTTATGGGTTTAGTAGGATATTACCGACGGTTTGTTGAAGGTTTTTTGAAGATAGCAAATCTGATCAAAGAATTGCAGAAGAAAAACAAGAAGTTTGTATGGAACGAGAAATGTGCGGAAGCATTTTGAAGGCTCAAGGAGTTGTTGATGACATCACCGATACTAAAGGTCCCTGACATGGATGAGGAATTCTCGGTATGCACAGACGCATCCAAGGAAGCCTTAAGTGTAGTCTTGATGCAATACAGTCGAGTGATCACTTACATATCAAGGAAATTAAGAAATCATGAAGAGAACTACGCGACGCATGATTTGGAGTTATTGGCCATTGTGTATGCTCTGAGAGTGTGGAGACACTACCTGATTGGACAAAAATTTGAACTAAAGATAGACCATTGTGGTTTGCAGCACATTTTTATGCAAAGTGACTTGAACGTGCAACAAAGGCGTTGGTCAGAACTACTTAGTGAGTACGATTTTGAGATTACCTACATAAAAGTAACAGTGAATAGAGTGGCGGATGTGTTGATTTGGAGAGCATGCATGTTTTTGGTGATACCTCTTCAGATGAATCTTCGTGAAAATATTCTAACTATACAGTGCGATGATGACTGGTATAAATAATTTAAGGAAAATTTCGGACAAGACACCATGCTCGTACCAAAATTTGAGGGATTTATTGTGCACAACAATGGATTAATAAGGTAGAATAACCTGATTTATGTATCGCCTAATGACGAATTGAGAATTTTTATCTTAATAAAATATCATAGAGAAGTGTACATGGCTCATGAAAGAGTCACAAATATGAGGGCAGACCTTAAGCCCTTATTCTTCTAGAAAGGAATGAAGGCAGACATAGTCAACTACATGGCGAGATGTGTAGAATGTTAGCAAGTGAAGGTTGAATATATACATCTGACAGGATTATTGCATCCACACGCTATTTCAGAATCAAAATGGAAGTTCATTTTGATGGACTTTATTGTGGGATTGTCGTTGATGGAAAGGAGGCATGACTCGATTTTCATGGTAGTTGACACTCTAACGAAGAGTGCACATTTTATCCTTGTGCGTATGACATATCAAGCACCAGACATAGCTAGAGTTTTTACCAACAATATTGTGAGATTGCATGGCGTGCCTAAAAGGATCATATCTGATTGAGGATCGGTGTTTACAATATGATTTTGAACTAGTTTCCAAGAGGCCTTGGGAACCCAACTTAACTTTAGTACCGCGTATCACCCTAAGACAGATGGGAAAATAGAAAGAATGAAAAAAATATTGGAGGATATGTTGTGTATGTACATGATGGACCAACAAAATCTTTGGGAAGAATTCTTGCCACTGGTAGAGTTTGCATACAACAACAACCATCAAAACACCTTTCAGATGGCACCTTTCGAGTTTCTTTACGGGCGACCATGTCAGATGCCTTTGAGCTGAGATCGACTTGAGGATAGGGTCCTAGTAGGACCATAAGATATCCAAGAAATGGAAGAACAAATGAAAACGATAAGACAAAGGATGAAAGAAGTGCAAGATCAACAGAAGAGTTATGTCGATGCGCATCGCATTGAGCATAGTTATGAAGTGGGTAATCGAGTCTTCTTGTGGGTGAAACTGCATAAGAGTTTCATCAAGTTTGGAAAGGGTGCTAAAATATCTCCTAGGTTTGTAGGACCTTTCAAAGTCATGGAAAGGAAAGGGCATGTGGCCTATCCACTAGCCTTGCCTAATTCTTTGAGGCGTATGCACAATGTTTTTCATGTATCTGTTTTGAGACATTATGTTAGTGATCCTACACATGTGATTGACATGAGTTCCTTGCAGATGTCGGATGAGAGTGCACTCACAATGGATCCAATCCACATTCTAGACCATCTTATTTGACAGCTACGATATCGAACAGTCGATCAGATCAAGGTCCAGTGGGACAATTATAGTCCACACTCAGCTACCTGGGAGGACGCATATGATATGCGCTAGCAATTTCCATATTTATTTGATAGTTAGACATTTAGATCTTGTCAGATTCTTTGTTTACTGCTTATATATATTTTGGAACTTCGGGATGAAGTTTGAAACAAGATGGGGTGTATGTAACATCCTGCTCTTGCGAGCACATGTTATTGACTTATTATTTGAGGACACTTGCGTGCAAGTGATCCGGTTTTAGTATATGGTTGTCTATTCACTTATGGATTATTATGATCATGTCGATGGATTATGATGTTATGTCATTTGATATCTATGTATTGACAAATGTTATTGAAGAGTTTCCCCTGAGTTTTCAAAATGCTTGACAGATTGAGGATGCCAATGGCATCAATGGACCTCCTTGGACTCTGGAACGAGGCAAGAAGTGGATTGTATTGGTTTGAGTATTTTATTTATGCATATGTGACATATGATCAGGTGTATTATGATGTTGTTTATGGATCTTTGACAATGTTTCGTTGATGGATCAAAGTTGACGGTTGCTTGCTAATTAGACTCACATAAGGAGTAAAGGGGCCATGCACAACAACCAGATATTGAGGGAGATGTGTGGGAGCAGCCATGTCACAGCCTACTAGCACTCTTGTTGTGGCTCGAATTGTAGGTTAACAATTACCTAGTTCGAGAGATCCTCGATGTCGTGAGGGAAGACTGAGATTGTCGCTCACGAAGATTCTAAGGGGCATGCAATAAACCAGACTCCTTATTCCTTAGAGGCCCTTAGTCTCTCACAAGATCACATGAATGGAGTATTGACTCCAAGGGTTGGAAAACTACCAAAACCAATCAAAGGCAAGTGGCACCCTTGGAGCACGTAGTGCATCTTGAATGGCATGTCGCGTAATTAAAATTTGAATCAAAGGCGAGTGACACCCTTGGAGCACATATTGTGTTTTGAAGGGCATGTCTCGTAATTAAAATTTGAATCAAAGGAGAGTGGCACCCTTGGAGCACAGAGTGCGTCTTGAAGAGCACGTCGCAGTGTTTAAAAAAAAAAGCAATGAGTCAATGAATCTAGGTGGCCTAGAAAACTTGAGCCAATTTTAAACCTTATAAGATCTTGAGCACCTGTCTAATTAATTTATTGATCAATTAATTAACTAAATAATGAATTTATTAACCATAATCCCTAAGGGTCTAGGCATTTGCAAATAAAGATTTAACTAAAGCCTAAGTCTAAGTGAGTGAGAATACTAAAAACTAATTTTTTAAATTAAATGATGAGGGGATGAAATAAATCAAATTAAGAATCAATAAAAATAAAACAAATCTAAAGAAGTGATATAATACACCTTGTACAAGTAAATACTAAATTAGAATTTAAATTGAGAAAGGAATAAAGAATAAAGATGTGTAAGCATAGAAAGGTATTTAGAGTCTAGTCTAACTAAGGAATTTTCTTAATTTAAACACAACTCAATTTTAGAAATGCGTAAGTCATTAAAGGGGAAATAAAGGGAATAAAGGGACAACTCAGAGTGATTTTAGGAGCTCTTTTAGGATGGGTGAGGGAAATTGACATTTAATTTAATTAAATTGTGGATTTATTGGTGAAACCAAGGGAACGAGTGACAAGTGTATGGGGGGAGTAATTCCTAATTAATTTTTAAAAAAATGATATAAATGTGCAAATGGCAATTGGTCACTAAGAAAAATTCTATAAATTAAATGGCTGAGAGGAGGAATGGATCATGACTGGTATGAGTAAGGTTATGTTGTAGAAATTTTGACTCATTTTACTTGGAGAGTTTGGATACCCAACTCGAGGGAGAGAGTGGTAGATCTACCTTGCGAGGTGAGCTGGGAGCTAGAGTATTCTAGTTGTGGTTGTTCGTGTCCCATTTGCGGCTCGGGGGGGATAAGGGGGAAGAAGAGTACCCCTAGCGTTGGCTGGTAGGTATCGGTGAAGTCTCAATGGTTAGCAAGAGGATGAGGAAAGGGAACATCGTCACTTAGGGATCATCGTCAAGTCTATCTTCATTGGTCACGTGATTTCATTTGATTTGTAATGTATTAAGTTTTTATTGTATTTTCATTGAAGTTGCAAGGTATTAAGTTTATTGTATTTTCATTGAAGTTGCAATGTATTAAGTGATTATTGTATCTATATGTTTTTGGGGGTAATCTCTATGTCATTGATTCTGGATTGATATTTAATTAAGGTTTTTTTCTCTACCTTGAGGTAGTCACTTTCCTAGCGAACCCTTGTTCTTTTCATTTTTAAATCGCCCAACTCCTCCCTCTTAAAAAAAATTGAGTTTGACTATCTAGTCTGTGAAGTTTTATGGGGACTATCTCTGCGATTTTTTCTTTCAAGATATCTGTGTTTGAAAGCTTTCCCTGGGAATTTTATGGGAACTATATCCCAGTGATTTTACCACTCGTTTCCTCTACGAGTTTACTTGGTTATACCCAACGATTTTTACTTGGTTTTCACCCAACAATTTTACCCTTATACTCAACGATTTTATCACATATCACTCTGCGATTTCCCTTGATTGCTCGGTGTTTTTCTTCTTACATTCTCTGTGTTTTTTCTTTCCTTTTTTTCAGCAAATTATTACTTCAACTCTATGATTTTTGGGGCATTAAACCAGCCCCCTATGTGTTGGGGCACCTCCCATAGTTTATTTGGCAACCTGCAATTTTAATTTTGAGTGGTTGAATGTCCCGACATTTTTTTTGGTGTAAAAATCTCCCATGACTTAGCTCATTTTTATATCTGTGTTTTCTGGAGGGTTAAGGCTCCACACCCTCACACTGTTGCATAGCCTCTTATCCCTTTTTCCTAGTGTTTTTGAGATCCCAAGCTCTGGATTATTGCTCAACATTTTTATCATAAACCCCTATGTTTTCCTTTAAAGACTCGGTGGTTTTCATTTATAATTTCTCTACGATTACATGTAAGAACTCAAGGAATTTACCAGAGTAACCACATCAATTTTTCCTCATTCACTTGCTTAGCAATTTCATTTTTTTCCTCAGCTACGTTTACCTTGTGATGTTTTGCGATTTTCCACTTATTTACTCAATGATTCCCTTTCTTCCTCAGCATCTGAAATACCTCTGTGTTTTAATACATTCTGGAATGAGTTCCCTCTCTTCCTCAATGCTGGAAATATCTCTGCATTTGATACATTTCTAGACCAAGTTCCCTTCCTTCTTCAGTGCTGGAAGTGTCTCTGTGTAATTTTTATTCGATTTTCTCACATTGGATCAATCCCTGCATCAAGTTTTGTTTCTCAAAAGTTTCCCTCCACCATTTTCTTAAGGATTAATGAAAATTTCAAGTTAGCAGTGATGGTTATAATGACACAAGGATTATACTTCTTAATTCCTTGAACTTTGGCCTTTTCCTATTATTTTACCATTATCCACTTGATATCACATACATTTCCATCTTTAGTGCTCTTGGGTTGGCACATGTTGTCTAAACCCTACCTTTACGATGAATCCTCCCCACCACCTCTTCCTTTGGTTTTGGATCTTTCCATTAGTTAGCATTTATTTTATTATCCATTTTAGTTTCTTGGTTCAAATTTTGAGGTGACA
This sequence comes from Picea mariana, assembly GCA_032191745.1. Lineage (NCBI taxonomy): Eukaryota > Viridiplantae > Streptophyta > Pinopsida > Pinales > Pinaceae > Picea > Picea mariana. Next base: position 27,064 of record JASDQU010503901.1, read on the forward strand.
TTCACAATGACAGATTATTGCTAACCACTTTTTGTACATGAAGAAAGTTTTTACTCTACATCATATATATATATAGTTTAGGTTAATTAATCTCGTCACTTTATGTGTGTGGAGTTGAATTAGTGGCATAGTACCATTCTATGAAAGGCAATCAATTCATCCGTGGTGCTCTTTTATCCTAACTAAATCCATAAAGACAATAGAGACACCATTTTAGATTTTTCACCTTTCCATTTTGTCAATTTGATTGGAGATTTTAATAAGGGTTCTAAGTCACTTGTCTATCCCAACAAAAAATTTGGGTCTCTCTCTCTCTCTCTCTCATCTAGGGGGGGGTCTTGAAGTTTTTTAAGTGTTTCCTTGAGCATTTCAACGACTTTGTTCCTTGAATAATTAATGATTGGTTGAATGATTTCTTACTTCCATCATGGAATAAAACTAATGATTCTCTTGTGCCTTGAACTTAATGTGATTAGATTATTTGTGCATGAAATGAACTGGGTGAATAAATAGATTTTCTTGTGCCATTGAAGTAATGTTGATATGTGATTAAATAAGTAATTGGATTTAATGCACCTTGCAATAATGTCGATGTAAAAATGATTTAGTAATTAGATAATCTTGTGTCTTGAAATTAAATGTTGTTGTATAATTTCCTAACTAAATAGATTAATTGTGCGCATTGAATGGTGTTGGTTTATGTTTAATTCAGAATTTGGATCACACCCACACTCAGAGATAATGTTGATTATTGATGAATTAAATGGTTAATTAGTCGTGTGCCTTGAAGTAAAGTAGATGTCTTCTTTGCGCCTTGAAAATAAAATAAATTTGATTACATTTTTCCTTAACTTATGTCGTTGCATGATTGAATTAGTAATTAAATTATCTTGCACCATGGAATTTATGTTACGTGTGATGGTTTATTAGAATGTTATTGTTCCATTGATTATCATTGATGTTGTTGATTTAGCATAGTTGGATTTGGACTTGATTGTGTTAGTGGGATGAATACACCTCCTTGTTCCTCAGAACAATCGCCAACCCTGAGACGTTAAATGGTCAAGATCAATCGGATGAATCATGAGCTTGAGCATTTCTTATGTGTCTTGGAGGTCCAACCTTCCAGGTTAGGTTGGGTGGGTAGTTTTTCTGTGTTACATTGTGATGAGTTGATCTTGCATCACCATTTATGTTACTTGTTGATTCGTGTCTTTATCTAATATGATGATGTGTTAATTATGTGTCGTTACTAATTTTGATTGATGCATTGGTTACGTCATTATGGATTACGACGATGAGTCACTTTTAATCCATTTATTATTATGTCTTTGATTAGGCGTTGTTGTCATTTATTGTTGATGTTAAATTCCTAATGCAAAAAAAAAAATTACCTATTGTGCTTCGTTTTTCCTAGTCATAACGGGGGGGAAGTTACACCAAGCTCTTGGAGCTTGTTTCAAGACATACAATTTTTTCTTCAACTTCTACACTTTGTCCTCTTGTCCTTTGACCTTAAAAATAGTTGGTTGATACACATATATGTGTTCTTGAAATATGCCATTTAAAAAGGTTGACTTTACATTTTATTGGTAGACTTGGCATTTGTTTTGAACGACAGTGGCTAAAATGGTTCTTGTTGTATCTAAACTAGCTACAGGAGTGAATGTTTCACCATTGTCTATGCCGGCATGCTGAGAGAAACCTTTGGCAAACAACCTTGCCTTATGCTTCTCAATCTTTCCTTTTTCATTAAGATTTTTTTTGTACACCCACTCGACTCCTATGTTGGATTTTTCTATTGGTAGATCAACAAGATCCCAGGTCTTGTTCCTTTCTATGGCTTCAATTTCTTCATTCATGGCTTCTATGGTAACATACCCAACCACCCACAGGCCCGAGCATGCTACCTTCAAGCCCTCCCTTGGACTTATTTCTCTTACAGATACCTTTTAAAATTTAAGAATTCATAAAAGAAAATACTTTAACGACATGCACAACAATATCAGCAAGCATGCATAGTCTAAAGATTCAATTAAATGATAATTAAACATACACATCGGAAATACATTTGTATACATGTAAATGATACCATAACATAGAACACTTTTCTTTATGAAATATGACACCAACTGGTTGCAGACCAAGGACATTCCACCCAACCGTAGACACTACTGTTCCAAATCTCAACAGCAGCGTCACCCCCGAGCCAGGGCTATGAATCCACAAGGACACTTCCAGATTGTTACTTGGCTTCCCAAACCAGTCAGCACCCAAGCTATCATAGGCTTCCCAGCTCTCACAGAAATCCAAGTACCTAGCTCTCTTCTACCCAGCTTGCACCACCTGAGATAATGGACCTCCACCCTTCTCTGCCATGCAATCCCTCAGGCAGTCCTTCTCCTTAATTCTAGCTCTAGCGCAACTGGTCCAGAATCTCTATGTTGGAACTCTCAGGACTCGCAGTTGTGAGAAACCCTGGACACAAGCCAATGCATCTCATACATGTGGGCCTCAAGTCGTGGTTGGATCACTCCAGCGACCACTACAACCAACTATCACATGGCTAATTCTTCGGCAATTCAACTCCATTTCCCAAGCCAAGATGCAGATGAAGGATGGATCAATGAATGGGTAAGTGGGTGCATGGACGTGTGTGAGTGAAAGTGCATGAGGGATAGAATGGTGCAAATGCAAAAGTGAAGAAGAAAATGAGCCAACGACCACCCCCCCCCCCATCAGACCAAAGGCGAGTTTAAGTAACTTTGTGGGGAAATCAAGACCCTCCTAGCCTTCCCTAAGAACCTCACATAATTGATGCCCTCCCTTAGGAAAAAATGGTAATTAACATAGGAAATAAACACTTATCCCCTCAAGCCCCCTCTCTTGTGGAATAATAACCCCCTATAACTCTAGTCCTTGTCTGTTTAGTAGCCAGCCATGTATTTATTAATAATAATGATAAAAACATTACATGTATTGGTCACTCTGGCCTCTCAGCATTGTAACAATACATTATTTAAAATAGGGGTTAAAAACCTGGGGTGTTACATCCCCTCCCCTTTATTTTGGCACTGTTCTTAGTGCATATACAAAAATAGAGATCAAAATCTCAAATTTATTCAAAAAGTTGTGGGTACTTTACCCGCATGGCATCTTCATGCTCCCAAGTATCATCTTTAGGTCCGTAGCAAGTCAACCGAAATTTTACCAGCTCTGTAACTCGATTCCAGAGCATTTTGATTTTTTTGTCCAATACTCGCACTAGATGAACCTGAAAATCTCCCTTTGTCTCTACATGAATCAGATGCCAATCAATAAGATGATTAGGATCATGTACATATTTTTTTATTAAAGAGACATGAAACACATTATGCACATTCATGGAAGCAAGAAATGCAAGCATGTATGCAATTGGCCCTATTTTATAAAATATTTCAAATAAACCACAGAATCTAGCTGTCAGCTTCGTACAACTACCCAATTTCAAAGAGATTTCCTTCAACTTCACTTTCAAAATTACATGCTCCCCTACTTTAAATTCTCTAGTTGTCATGTTCTCGTCTGCATAAAATTTCTATCTATCCCAAGTTTCCTATAAATTCTGCTTGATCTTAACGACCTGGTCTTCCATGTCCTTGAGCAACTCCGGCCCAAGTACCACTCTATCTGTTGGGTTGTCCCAGCTTACTGGAGTATCAAATTTCCTACCATACAAGGCTTCAAATGGACTCATTCTTAATGAAGCTTGATACCCATTATTATATGCAAACTCAACCAAGTGTAAGTAATCTTCCCACTTAGATGGCTTATCCATCACAGACATTCTCAGCATGTCTCCAATTATTCGATTGACTCTCTTTGTTTTCCCATATTTCTGGGGATGATATGTTGTGCTAAAGTTTAGATTTGTGCCAAATCCTTTAAAAAATCCCCTCCAGAAATTCGAGGTAAAATTTGTATCTCTGTCCGAGACAATTGTGCTAGGTATCCCATGCAACCTAGCAATTTGCTTCATGAAAAATTCTGCAATATTAGTCGATGTATGTATTGTCTTCACATGCACAAAATGAGCATCCTTTGTTAATTTTTCAACCACCACCATGATGGAATCATGTTTCTTATTCGTTATGGGTATTTCTGTGATGAAATCCATGGTGATCACTTCCCATTTCTTCTTTGGAATTGGAAATGGTTGCAGCAAACCTGTTGGGTGCCTATGCTCATCCTTCACCTTCTGACATTCCATACATCGAGCGATGTAATCAACAACATCCTTCTTAATTCTCAGCCAAAAGAACTGGCTTCTTACTGCTATAATTTTTTTCTGGTAACATCATTCATTTCCTTCAGTACCAATTTCCTTAGTTCTTCAGAACTAGGAACATAGATTCTATTTTTATGCATGAGTAGTCCATCTTCCTTTATCTCATACTCCTTTATTTTATGTTGTACATCTCCTTGCTGTGAGTTTCCCTTTACCTGTAGGTAATGCTGGTTTGTAACAAGACCATCCAAAATTATGTTCTTCAAGTCTGACTAATGCATACTGATAGCAGTAGCATGCATGAGATTTACTCTTCTACTAAGTTCATTGGAAAGTTTATTCTCCTTTCCCTTTATATGCTTTCTATCGAAGTCATATTCACTTAGAAATTCCAGCCATATTTTTTTCCTAGCATTCAAGGTCGATTGTTCAAAAAGATACTTCAGGCCAATGTGGTCTGTCCTTAATTCGAATTTCTTCCCCATGAGATAATGCCTCCACATCCTCAAGGTGTGAACAATGGCAGCAAGTTCCAAGTCATGGGTGGCATAGTTCCTCTCATGTTCCTTAATCTTTTTGGTCTCATATTCAATGACATGTCCATTTTGCGCGAGGAATCCCCCAATTCCTTCCTTACATGCGTATGTACATACCACAAAACTTTCATTTGGGTCAGCAATATTTAACACAGGTGCACTAGTAAGTAATTCCTTCAACAGATTAAATTTTTTTCACACTTGAGTGTCCATTCAAATTTAGTTCTCTTCTTTTGCAAATAAGTGATGGGATGAAAAATCTTAGAGAACGCTACTATGGACCTTTTGTAGTAGCCATCTAATCCCATAAAATATATGACGTCTGACACATTTCTGGGTGTTTTCCATCCTCTAATGGCTTCGATCTTCTCTGGATCTACTGTTATGCCCTGCTCTGAAATAATGTGTCCCAAGTAATACTATGAGAAACTTATCCAAATAATTTCCGAATATGCCATTCAGTAAGCACATGAATACAATTGGTGCATTGGTCAATCCAAAATGCACCACTACAAATTCATAATGCCCATACCTGGTCCTAAAGGTTGTCATATGAATGTCTTCTTCCTTTATTCTTACCTGATGGTATCCTACCCTCAGGTCAATCTTTGAGAATATCTTTGCTCCTCTTAGTTTATCAAAGAGATCATCAATTCAGGGTAAAGGATACTTGTTCTTTATAGTGTACTTGTTCAGTTGTCGGAAGTCAATACACAGCCTCAAGGTTCCATCCTTCATTTTGACAAAAAGTATTGGTTCTTCCCAAGGTGAAATACTTGGACGTATGTACCCTTTCTTCAACAATTCTTCCAACTGCATTTGTAATTCTCTTAACTCTGGTGTGCTCGTTTTGTAAGGTGTTTTTGACACCTAGGCAGCTCCTGGCACTAAATCAATTGAGAAATCTATCTCCCTTCTTGGTGGAAACCCAGGTATTTCTTGGAATACATCTTTAAATTCTTGTAGTACCGAGAAATCCTTGAGGCTTGGCCCCTTTGTATTATCTGGCTCTTCCACATGAGCTGCATACAATTGACATCCTTTCCTAAAACATGTTTTAGTTGTTAGGTTGAAATCTCCCTTATAGATATAGGTCTTGGAACTCCTTTCACAGTGCTATGTTTTCCATTTCCATCAAGACATGTAAATGTCTTGTTATGACAATCTAGGACAGCATGATTCTTGTCCAAACAATCCATTACAATCAGAATATCATAAGACCCCAATGGTATGATATTTAGATCAATACTATAATTCACTCCATTCAGACTTATGGAACAACTTCTGACCACATCATGGATTCTTCTTTTGGTTCCAGTGGATAACTCAACCAAACTTGTTTTTCCAAGTTTACTTTTCTCCAAATTTAATCTATACACTATATT
>JASDQU010503901.1:36016-51482 GCA_032191745.1 Picea mariana
TATGCTGGATATTTCACTGTTATTCTGTTATTTCTAGCATTTCGTTTCTGTTCTGCATATTTTATATATCTGGTATCTTGCACTATGTCATTGATTCTGGATTGATATTTAATTAAGGTTTTTTTCTGCCTTGAGGTAGTCACTTTCCTAGCGAACCCTTGTTCTTTTCATTTTTAAATTGCCCAACTCCTCCCTCTTAAAAAAATTTGAGTTTGACTATCTAGTCTACGAAGTTTTATGGGGACTATCTCTGCAATTTTTTCTTTCAAGATATCTGTGTTAGAAATCTTTCCATGGGAATTTTATGGGAACTATATCCCAGTGATTTTACCACTCATTTCCTCTGCGAGTTTACTTGGTTATACCCAACGATTTTTACTTGGTTTTCACCCAACAACTTTACCCTTATACTCAACGATTTTATCACATATCACTCTGCGATTTCCCTTGATTGCTTGGTGTTTTTCTTCTTACATTCTCTGTGTTTGTTCTTTCCTTTTTTTCAGCAAATTATTACTTCAACTCTATTATTTTTGGGGAATTAAACCAGCCCCCTATGTGTTGGGGCACCTCCCATAGTTTATTTGGCAACCTGCAATTTTAATTTTGAGTGGTTGAATGTCCCGACATTTTTTTTGGTGTAAAAATCTCCCATGAATTAGCTCATTTTTATCTCTATGTTTTCTGGAGGGTTAAGGCTCCACACCTCACACTGTTGCAGAGCCTCTTATCCCTTTTTCCTAGTGTTTTTGAGATCCCAAGCTCTGGATTATTGCTTAACATTTTTATCATAAACCCCTATGTTTTCCTTTAAAGACTCGGCGGTTTTCATTTATAATTTTTCTACGATTACGTGTAAGAACTCAGGGAATTTACCAGAGTAACCACATTGATTTTTCCTCATTCACTTTCTTAGCAATTTCGTTTTTTTCCTCAGCTATGTTTACCTTGTGATGCTTTGCAATTTTCCACTTATTTACTCAATGATTCCCTTTCTTCCTCAGCATCTGAAATACCTCTATGTTTTAATACATTCTGGAATGAGTTCCCTCTCTTCCTCAATGCTGGAAATATCTCTGTGTTTGATACATTTCTGGACCAAGTTCCCTTCCTTCTTCAGTGCTGGAAGCGTCTCTGTGTAATTTTTATTCGATTTTCTCACATTGGATCAATCTCTGCATCAAGTTTTGTTTCTCAAAAGTTTCCCTCCACCATTTTCTTAAGGATTAATGAAAATTTCAAGTTAGCAGTGATGGTTATAATGACACAAGGATTATACTTCTTAATTCCTTAAACTTTGGCCTTTTCCTATTATTTTACCATTATCCGCTTGATATCACATACATTTCCATCTTAACGTTTTATATATATATATATTGCTTTTCTTCTCGATAGTGCCTTTAGTGCTCTTGGGTTGGCACATGTTGTCTAAACCCTACCTTTACGATGAATCCTCCGTACCACCTCTTCCTTTGGTTTTGGATCTTTTCATTAGTTAGCATTTATTTTATTATCCATTTTAGTTTCTTGGTTCAAATTTTGAGGTGACATTCACAATGACAGATTATTGCTAACCACTTTTTGTACATGAAGAAAGTTTGTACTCTACATCATATATATATAGTTCAAGTTAATTAATCTCATCATTTTATGTGTGTGGAGTTGAATTAGTGGCATAGTACCATTCTATGAAAGGCAATCAATTCATCCATGGTGCCCTTTTATCCTAATTAAAGCCATAAAGACAATAGAGACACCATTTTAGATTTTTCACCTTTCCATTTTGTCAATTTGATTGGATATTTTAATAAGGGTTCTAAGTCACTTGTCTATCCCAACAAAAAATTTGGGTCTCTCTCTCTCTCTCTTATCTAGGGGGGGGGTCTTGAAGTTTTTCAAGTGTTTCCTTGAGCATTTCAATGACTTTGTTCCTTGAATAATTAATGATTGGTTGAATGACTTCTTACTTCCGTCATGGAATAAAACTAATGATTCTCTTGTGCCTTGAACTTAATGTGATTAGATTATTTGTGCATGAAATGAACTGGGTGAATAAATAGATTTTCTTGTGCCATTGAAGTAATGTTGATGTGTGATTAAATAAGTAATTGGATTTAATGCGCCTTGCAATAATGTCGGTGTAAAAATGATTTAGTAATTAGATAATCTTGTGTCTTGAAATTAAATGTTGTTGTATGATTTCCTAACTAAATAGATTAATTGTGTGCATTGAATGGTGTTGGTTTATGTTTAATTCATAATTTGGATCACACCCACACTCAGAGATAATGTTGATTATTGATGAATTAAATGGTTAATTAGTCATGTGCCTTGAAGTAAAGTAGATGTCTTCTTTGCGCCTTGAAAATAAAATAAAGTTGATTACATTTTTCCTTAACTTATGTCGTTGCATGATTGAATTAGTAATTAAGTTATCTTGCACCATGGAATTTATGTTTTGTGTGATGGTTTATTAGAATGTTGTTGTGCCATTAATTATCATTGATGTTGTTGATTTAGCATAGTTGGATTTGGACTTGATTGTGTTAGTGGGATGAATACACCTCCTTGTTCCTCAGAACAATCACCAACCCTGAGACCTTAAATGGTCAAGATCAATCGGATGAATCCTGAGCTTGAGCATTGCTTATGTGTCTTGGAGGTCCTAACCTTCCAGGTTAGGTTGGGTGGGTAGTTTTTCTGTGTTACATTGTGATGAGTTGATCTTGCATCACCATTTATGTTACTTGTTGATTCGTGTCTTTATCTAATATGATGATGTGTTAATTATGTGTCGCTAATAATTTTGATTGATGCATTAGTTACGTCGTTATGGATTACGACGATGAGTCACTTGTAATCCATTTATTATGATGTCTTTGATTAGTCATTTTTGTCATTTATTGTTGATGTTAAATTCCTAATGCAAAAAAAAAAATTACCTATTGTGCTTCATTTTTCCTAGTCATAACGGGGGGGAAGTTACACCAAGCTCTTGGAGCTTGTTTCAAGACACACAATTTTTTCTTCAACTTCTACACTTCGTCCTCTTGTCCTTTGACCTTAAAACTAGTTGGTTGATACACATATATGTGTTCTTGCAATATGCCATTTAAAAAGGTTGACTTTACATTTTATTGGTAGACTTGGCATTTGTTTTGAACAACAGTGGCTAAAATGGTTCTTATTGTATCTAACCTTGCTACAGGAGTGAAGGTTTCACCATAGTCTATGCCGGCATGCTGAGAGAAACCTTTGGCAAACAACCTTGCCTTATGCTTATCAATCTTTCCTTTTTCATTAAGATTTTTTTTGTACACCCACTTGACTCCTATGTTGGATTTTTCTATTGGTAGATCAATAAGATCCCAAGTCTTGTTCCTTTATATGGCTTCAATTTCTTCATTCATGGCTTCTACTGTAACATACCCAGCCACCCACAGGCCCGGGCATGCTATCTTCAAGCCCTCCCTTGGACTTATTTCTCTTACAGATACCTTTTAAAATTTAAGCATTCATAAAAGAGAATACTTTAACGACATGCACAACAATATCCAGCAAGCATGCATAGTCTAAAGATTCAATTAAATGATAATTAAACCTACACAGTGGAAATACACTTGTATATATGTAAATGATACCATAACAGAGAGCACTTATCTTTATGAAATATGACACCAACTGGCTGCAGACCAAGGAAATTCCACCCAACCGTAGACACTACTGTTCCAAATCTCAACAACAGCATCACCCCCGAGCTAGGGCTATGAATCCACAAGGACACTTATAGATTGTTACTTGGCTTCCCAAACCAGTCAGCACCCAAGCTCTCACAGGCTTCCCAGCTCTCACAGAAATCCAAGTACCTAGCTCTCTTCTACCCAGCTTGCTCCACCTGAGAGAATGGACCTCCACCCTTCTCTGCCATGCAGTCCCTCAGGCAGTCCTTCTCCTTAATTCGGGCTCCAGCGCAACTGGTCCAGAATCTCTATGTTGGAACTTTCAGGACTCGCAGTTGTGAGAAACCCTGGACATAGTCCAATTAATCTCATACATGTGGGCCTCAAGTCATGGCTGGATCACTCCAGCGACCACTATATCCAACTATCACATGGATAATTCTTCAGCAATTCAACTCCCTTTCCCAAGCCAAGACGCAGATGACGGATGGATCAATGAATGGGTAAGTGGGTGCATGGAGGTGTGTGCATGAAAGTGCATGAGGGATAGAATGGTGCAAAGAAAAAGTGAAGAAGAAAACGATCCAATGACCAACCCCCCCCCCCCCCCCCCATCAGAACAAAGGCGGGTTGAAGTAACTTTGTGGGGAAATCAAGACCCTCCTGGCCTTACCCAAGAACCTCACGTAATTGATGCCCTCCCTTAGGAAAAAATAGTAATTAACATAGGAAATAAACACTTAGCCCCTCAAGCCCCCTCTCTTGTGGAATAATAACCCCCTATAACTCTAGTCCTTGTCTGTTTAGTAGCCAACCATGCATTTATTAATAATAATGATAAAAACATTACATGTCTTGGGCACTCTGTCCTCTTAGCATTGTAACAATACATTATTTAAAATAGGGGTTCAAAACCTGGGGTGTTACATCCCCTCCCCTTTATTTTGGCACTGTTCTTAGTGCATATACAGAAATAGAGATCAAAATCTCAAATTTATTCCAAAAACTGTGGGTACTCTACCCGCATGGCATCTTCATGCTCCCAAGTATCATCTTTAGGCCCATAGCAAGTCCACTGAACTTTTACCAGCTCTATAACTCGATTCCAGAGCATTTTGACTTTTCTGTCCAATACTCGCACTAGATGAACCTGAAAATATCCCTTTGTCTCTACATGAATCAGATGCCAATCAATAAGATGGTTAGGATCATGTACATATTTTTTTAATAAAGAGACATGAAAAACATTATGCACATTCATGGAAGCAAGCAATGCAAGCATGTATGCAATTGGCCCTATTTTATAAAATATTTCAAATAAACCACAGAATCTGGTTGTCAACTTCATACAACTACCCAATTTCAAAGAGATTTCCTTCAGCTTCACTTTCAAAAGTACATGCTCCCCTACTTTAAATTCTCTAGTTGTCATGTTCTCATCTGCATAAAATTTCTATCTATCTCGAGTTGTGTATAAATTATGCTTGATCTTAACCACCTGGTCTTCCATGTCCTTGAGCAACTCTGGCCCAAGTACCACTCTATCTGTTGGGTTGTCCCAGCTTACTAGAGTATCAAATTTCCTACCATACAAGGCTTCAAATAGACTCATTCTTAATGAAGCCTGATACCCATTATTATATGCAAACTCAACCAAGTGTAAGTAATCTTCCCACTTAGATGGCTTATCCATCACATACATTCTCAGCATGTCTCCAATTATTCGATTGACTCTCTTTGTTTTCCCATCTATCTGGGAATGATATGTTGTAATAAAGTTTAGATTTGTGCCAAATCCTTTAAAAAATCCCCTCCAAAAATTCGAGGTAAAATTTGTATCTCTGTCCGAGACAATTGTCCTAGGTATCCCATGCAACCTAGCAATTTACTTCATGAAAAATTATGCAATATTAGTCGATGTATGCGTTATCTTCACAGGCACAAAATGAGCATCCTTTGTTAATTTTTCAACCACCACCATGATGGAATCATGTTTCTTATTCGTTCTGGGTATTCCTGTGATGAAATCCATGGTGATCACTTCCCATTTCTTCTCTGGAATTGGAAATGGATGCAGCAAACCTGTTGGGTGCCTATGCTCATCCTTCACCTTCTGACATTCCATACATCGAGCGATGTAATCAACAACATCCTTCTTAATTCTCAGCCAAAAGAACTGGCTTCTTACTGCTGTAATTTTTTTTCTGGTAACATCATTCATTTCCTTCAGTACCAATTTCCTCAGTTCTTTAGAACTAGGAACATAGATTCTATTTTTATTCATGAGTAGTCCATATTCCTTTATCTCATACTCCTTTATTTTATGTTGTACATCTCCTTGTTGTAAGTTTCCCTTTACCTGTAGGTAATGCTGGTTTGTAACAAGACCATCCAAAATTATGTTCTTCAAGTCTGATTGATGCATACTAATAACAGTAGCATGCATGAGATTTACTCTTCTACTAAGTTCATTGGAAAATTTATTCTCCTTTCCCTTGATATGCTTGCTATCGAAGTCATATTCACTTAGAAATTCTAGCCATATTTTTTTCCTAGCATTCAAGGTCGGTTGTTCAAAAAGATACTTCAGGCCAATGTGGTCTATCCTTAATTCGAATTTCTTGCCCATGAGATAATGCCTCCACATCCTCAAGGTGTGAACAATGGCAGCAAGTTCTAAGTCATGGGTGGCATAGTTCCTCTCATGTTCCTTAAGCTTTCTGGACTCATATTCAATGACATGTCCATTTTGCGTGAGGAATCCCCCAATTCTTTCCTTACATGCGTATGTACATACCACAAAACTTTCATTTGGGTCAGCAATATTTAACACAGGTGCACTAGTAAGTAATTCCTTCAACAGATTAATTTTTTTTCACACTTGAGTGTCCATTCAAATTTATTTCTCTTCTTTTGCAAATAAGTGATGGGATGAGAAATCTTAGAGAACCCTACTATGGACCTTCTATAGTAGCCAGCTAATCCAATAAAATATATGACGTCTGACACATTTCTGGGTGTTTTCTATCCTCTAATGGCTTCGATCTTCTCTAGATCTACTGCTATGCCCTGCTCTGAAATAATGTGTCCCAAGTAATACTATGACAAACTTATCCAAATAATTTCTGAATATGCCATTCATTAAGCACATGAATACAATTGGTGCATTGGTCAATCCAAAATGCACCACTACAAATTCATAATGCCCATACCTGGTCCTAAAGGTTGTCATATGAATGTCTTCTTCCTTTATTCTTACCTGATGGTATCCTGCCCTCAGGTCAATCTTTGAGAATATCTTTGCTCCTCTTAGTTTATCAAAGAGGTCATCAATTCGGGGTAAAGGATACTTGTTCTTTATAGTGTACTTGTTCAGTTGTCGGAAGTCAATACACAGCCTCAAGGTTCCATCCTTCATTTTGACAAAAATTATTGGTGCTCCCCAAGGTGAAACACTTGGACGTATGTACCCTTTCTTCAACAATTCTTCCAACTGCATTTGTAATTCTCTTAAATCTGGTGTGCTCATTCTGTAAGGTGTTTTTGACACCTAGGCAGCTCCTGGCACTAAATCAATTGAGAAATCTATCTCCCTTCTTGGTGGAAACCCAAGTATTTCTTGGAATACATCTTCAAATTCCTATAGTACTGAGAAATCCTTGAGGCTTGGCCCCTTTGTATTATCTGGCTCTTCCACATGAGCTGCATACAATTGACATCCTTTCCTAAAACATTTTTTAGTTGTTAGGCTGAAATCTCCCTTATAGAGATAGGTCTTGGAACTCCTTTCACAGTGCTATGTTTTCCATTTCCATCAAGACATGTAAATGTCTTGTTATGACAATCTAGGACAACATGATTCTTGTCCAACCAATCCATTACAATCAGAATATCATAAGACCCCAATGGTATGATATTTAGATCAATACTATAATTCACTCCATTAAGACTTATGGAACAACTTCTGACCACATCATGGATTCTTCTTTTGGTCCCAGTGGATAACTCAACCAAACTTGTTTTTCCAAGTTTACTTTTCTCCAAATTTAATCTATACACTATATTAGGATCAATGCAGTAATGACTTGCTCATGAATCAATCAAAATAGCAACAGGTTGATTTATGATCTTACCTTCCACCTCGATTATATTGGACTGGTACTCTGCTTGTTGATCATATAAAGTTGCATAGATTCTTCCCATATCTTTGACTATTGTAGCCTCTTCGATGTTGTGCACAATATTCACTCTATCCTTTCTATGTGGGCAATCCTTGTACAGGTGATCCTCCTTGCATCCCCAGCATTAGATTGGTGGCCTTCCTCTTTTTCCCAAGGAATCTTCTTTCTTGAAATCCCCCTTAGCATACTGAATTTGATGATTTCTATTAGTCTCATTCCTATTGAAGGGAGGTTTCAATCCTTTCCTCCTCTAATCAGACTTCGCATTCTTATTTTCTTTCCAAGATTTTTGTAGGGATTCTCTTCCCTGGCCTTGCTCATACAGGTATATATCCTTCCTGATAGCTTCAGTCAAGGTCTTGGGTTCATCATATTTGATCTTTTCCTTATAAAAGGTTGGCAGTCCATTCAGAAATCTCTGTATTTTTACTTTCTCATCACCAATGAACCTGACATAATTTAACAATCCCAAGAACTTCTTCTCATACTCTGCCATAGTCATGCTTCCCAACCTGAGTTCAAAGAACTCCTGCATTTTCTTGTCATAGAAATTCTCTGAGAGGTACTCTTTCTGAAAGTACTTCTTGAATTGCTTCCAAGTGATCCTACTTTCATTAACATGTTCCACTTGCTTCAATTGGTCCCACCACATTGCAGCTTTCCCATGTAAATGGTAGGTGGAAATCATGGCTTCCAGGTTTGATGAATAGTTATGCAACTAAAAATATCCCTTGAGCCCAAGCAACCATGCTTCAACATCATCTTCCCTTTCTCTTTCACCATCGAAGGAAGGTGGCTTGAGCTTCCTCAGCTCTCCTTGCAAACTATCTATCTCTTGTTTCCTTCTTTTTTGTCTGACGGGAGACACCTCTAGACTACTTACGGGATTTTCTGATGCATAAAACTTTCTTTCTGAGTAAGGAGGTGAGTGGTGTCCACAATATTTGTTAGCACTTCTAGAATAACTAGCTCTTCCATGATCATTCCTTCTTTCATGGCACCTACCTTCTTCCTCTTATCTTGAGTTTGATCCCTTCTTCATTTTTCTTTGTAGTTGATATAATCTCTGCAACACTCGAGCATTTATCTGACTTTGATCTCTCATCAGTCTCTCATTGTCTTCTTTGTAGCTCTGTACTTCCATCTTCAGGCTTCTTACCGTTTCTATTAACGTTTCCTTCTCTCATTTTCCCTTGCATCCATTGGACTCTGTCTCTACATTACCAACTATGGTATTATGGCCTCCAACCTCCTTATCATGACTGGAGGCTCCCTCACCTTCTTCCATTTCCTCAATACGCATCCTGAGATTATGTGATTAAGACCCTTAATTATGCAAAATGTGCAAGCGACCATTTTGTTAGAATTATGCATATGATAAACAAAATTGCTACAGGTCTCTTTCTTCTTTTCTTTTGTTCATGGATATCATATCCCCGTCCTCTGAAAATAATAGTGTCATGTTATCCTTTTCCAACACAGATCTCATCCTGTGTAGGTTCTTCCTTCAAACCACCTTCCCAGGTGACCACGACTAGAAACCACGACTAAATCCTTTCTTATCAGCTTTATGTCTCGAAGACAGCCAATTCGGCCCTTATCCCTCCTTCCCTTGGCTCTCAATATTCATATGACCATGGCCACAACCCTATGCTAAGCTAAAAAAATGCTTGTCCAGTGCTTTAGGACTTCAGAACTTTCAGCGAGGACTGGATCAACGGTCCTCGTCCTCTTTCACGATCAATGATCAAGATCCACTTCGGGACTCCATGCTTCGGCAGTCTCAACCTTCCCCGCTTGGTTCCTCCCATAACTCTTTTAGCTGGAGTTCATGATATGCCGACGTGTGTCCTCCCACAAATCAATGGATGTGAATCACTTCAGATCTTCAGGCATCGTAAGTATCAAACCTTCCTCCTGCACTTTCTCCCGGAATGATTTAACCTGAAGTCGATGATCCTTCGATGTGTGTCTTCTGGAATCAATGGTCAATACATACTCTGGCCTTCGAGCCTTCAGGAGTTTTTGACCCAATACAACTTGTCACATCTTTCCCCTCTGGAGTGCCTAATCTATGGACTGCACGATCTGGTGCCACGTGGTGAAATACTGGAAGCGGACAGGTGGCCCAATCAAGCGAGTGACATGTGTCAGGTTCTATCTGACCTTTCAATACTCTGAATTCTAAAATAGTACTGACACATGGCACACATTCCATGTGTCCATGTCATCATAGGTGATGTTCGCAAGCCATGTCACTTCGAAAATTCTAGTCTCCACATCACCTCCTGGTGATTTCATCATGCCCCATCACTTCATCTCTTTGGGCTTTGTGACTTCGAGAGTTTTCCATGCTAGCACACTTCCAATTATCTTGAACTCCTCATTCCTGAACTGGCCAATCTATCACCATGTGTCCTCCTGGATCAGACGACTAAGATTCACTTTGGGTCTTCACCCGGAGTCCACGGATCTGCACCATGTGTCCTCCTTAATCTGACGGCTATGATTTCTTCAGGTCTCTGGACTTCAGAAATCTCAAATTTCAAAACTTATCTGGCCCCACTGGATTTTATCCAAATCCATGGATCTGGTGACATGTGTCTCTCAACAAATGAATGGTTGAGATCCTCTCGGATGATCGGACGGTAGAGATTTACTTTGGCTCTCTTACTCTCTGGGCTTTAGGAGTCTCAAATTTCAATTGAAAACCTCTCGAAAATATTCCTCCAGAGTTACTAATATGTTGACACGTAACCACTTGGCGATCGATGGTCATTATCTACTTCGGACAATCCGACAGTCGATGTTTACTTTGGGTCTCTAGCTCTCCGAGCTTCGGGAGTTTCAACTCTCAACTTCTCCTCACTCGCTCTTTCTTGGAGTTCTTTCACCTAGATCACATGATCAGTTGATGCATGTCCTCCTATGGATCGACGGTCCCCAACTACTTTGGTTATTTGGAGTTTTGATGTTCAAGCCCTAACCTATCACATCACAGCATGCCTTTCAATTTGAGAGGGCACACACCGACAGTTTGGAGTAACCCTCTTTTTTCCCCGCAATTATCCTGATG
Organism: Picea mariana; assembly: GCA_032191745.1. Classification (NCBI taxonomy): domain Eukaryota; kingdom Viridiplantae; phylum Streptophyta; class Pinopsida; order Pinales; family Pinaceae; genus Picea; species Picea mariana. Next base: position 46,954 of record JASDQU010503901.1, read on the forward strand.
CTGACACGTAACCCCTCAGGGAAACCGTGTTTTGGATTGCGGGACTGCCTTGGGAAACTATCTCCCGTGCCACTTGGTTCCCCGCAATGCCTCCTGTCCATTGATCTCCCTCTCCCATGGGATTTGAAGGTTGTGACCTTAAAATTTTCTTCCTTTTCATCGGATGACCCATATTCGCATGTCCTCTGATCCAACGATCCTGGATCAGTATTGATCCTATAGTGGTGATCACTCCTGAATTCGAAGGGGATGGTCACGATCCTTTGAATCCATTACATAGGTCTCTGAAGTTCTATCTCCCATGTAGATTCTGCAATGTCATTCCTCCTAATATTTTCAAATCCATGGTCAGAGTTCGATCTCAACCCTAAGACTATGACCAACAGACCCAACCCATACCGGCTCGATGTTTCAACCAGAAGCTCTGATACCAAACTGTAACATACCCAACCACCCACGGGCCCGGGCATCCAACCTTCAAGCCCAACCTTGAACTTCTTTCTCTTACAGATACCTTTTAAAATTTAAGGATGCATAAAAGAAAAGACTTTAACGACATGCACAACAATATCCAGCAAGCATGCATAGTCTAAAGATTCAATTAAATGATAATTAAATATACACAATAGAAATACATTTATATACATGTAAATGATACCATAACATAAAGAAATTATCTTTATGAAAGATGACACCAATTGGCTGCATACCAAGGACATTCCACCCAACTATAGACACTATTGTTCCAAATCTCAAGAGTAGCGTCACCCCCGAGCCAGGGCTATGAATCCACAAGGATAGTTCCAAAGTGTTACTTGGCTTCCCAAACCAGTCATCACCAATCTCTCATAGGCTTCCCAGCTCTCACGACAATCCAAGTATCCAACTCTCTTCTACCCAACTTGCACCACCTGAGAGAACCGAACTCCACCCTTCTCTGCCATGCAGTCCCTCAGGAAGTGCTTCTCCTTAATTCAGGCTCCAACGCAACTGGCCCAGAATCTCGATGTTGGAATTCTCAAGACTTGCATCTATGAGCAATGTTGGACACAAGCCAATGCATCTCAGACATGCGGGCCTCAAGTCGTGGCTGGATCAATCCAACGACCACTACAACCAACTATCTCATGGCTAATTCTTCAGCAGTTCATCTCCCTTTCCCAAGACAAGACATGGATGACAAATGGATCAATGAACGGGTAAGTGGGTGCATGGAGGTGCGTGCATGAAAGTGTGTGAGGGATAGAATGATGTGAATGCAGAAGAGAAGGATCAAATGATCTAACGACCAACCCCCCCATCAGACCAGAGGTGGGTTTAAGTAACTTCGTGGGGAAATCAATACCATCCTGGCCTTCCCCAAAAAGCTCACGTAACCAATCCCCTCCCTTAGGAAAAAAGGGTAATTAACATAGTAAATAAACACTTAGCCCCTCAAGCCCCCTCTCTTGTGGAATCATAGCCCCCTATAACTCTAGTCCTTGTCCGTCTAGCAGCCAACCATGTATTTATTATTAATAATGATAAAAACATTACATGTCTTGGGCACACTGGCCTTTTAATAATTGTTTGGGAACTCTAGCCTCTCAGCATTGTAACAATACATTATTTAAAATGGGGGTTCAAAACCTAGAGTGTTACATCTACCCAATGTTCCTCTTTCAACGCTTCTTCAAATAAGGTTGGCTAACATGATAGAAAGAAAAAATGATCTTGTTGCTCAAAGTCATTAGTTTACTGATAAATTTTCCTTATACATCTTGTTCTTTGATTTTCTATTGAAGAGGATGATTCATTGTTGGAAGAAGAACCATTTTCAAAGTGTTTTTGTTTTCTTTGTACCTATAACATTGGAAGTCTTGGTGGATGTGTTTGTTGTTTTAAATTTTCAGTTTTCTCACCAATTTGTTGCAATGGATTTTGACTATCCAATGTCTCATTTTCTTGCTCACTCCATGATTTATTTTCTAAGAATTTGACATCTCTACTCACAAGAAATTTCTTGGTGACTGGATTGTATAATATGTAGGCTTTTGATTGTTCATTGTATCTTATGAAGATGCATTTTCATTCCTATTGTCAAGATTCTTTCTCAACTCTTCAGGGATATGTGCAAAAACAATACAACCAAAATTTTTGAAGTGAGATGCATTTAGCTTAGTGCCACTCCATGTCTCTTGAGGTACTTTATCCTTCACACTTGTTGTTGGAGATATGTTCAGAATGTACACTAAAATGGAAACCGCTTCAACCCAATAGTCATTGGACAAATTCTTTTCTCTAGAACTGTTAGGGGCGGGGGGGGAAACCACTTTCTTATGCCACGTATTCACTCGACAATATCATGGTTTTCAATTTAGTGGGAGTCTGACTTTTATAACACGTGAGTTGTTTCACTATGTAAAATGGATTTTTTTCTTCAATTTGGTAGCACTTTGTCCTCCGATTTTATCACCACCATCGATGGATCAAATCCCCTACTCCATGTCGTGGCACAATCCATATTTATTTCTTAGCTTGCCTGGGCAACGATAACATGACTCTTTTTCACAATGATCTAGTGGTTTCCCTCTTCTCTCGGATCAGACTGGACTAGATGGGATTGATCTCTTCTCCTGGATCAACTGCTCTCCACTTTATGAAGAGTCGTATGAAACCTACTCTGAAACCATGATAAAGTTCAGAGGCATAACACAAACAATAAACTACAACAAATATTTAGAATAACTCATGGGGTTTCAATACCCATCTTGATATTAAACAGAATAGATAGATTACAAACGGATCTCAATGGATATATGAACTAACTGTAGTAAACTGAAACTGAACAAAATGTCTAACTACGACTAATTTGGATTCTAGTTGAGCTAACTCGGTTGTGCTGGCAAACTGAATGGATAGGTGGAGATTATTGTTAATTCTAACAACATCCATTGAAACCAACCCAAGCCTTAAACCTCTTTCTACATATTATACCTTATGCAGTTGGAAAAACTACCCTATCAAGTCTCTTATATATCCATAAAAGAGATATTAAAGGATACATAAATGGAGAAGAGATCAAGTATGCCATGTTTCTACTAAATCACATATCTTCATCTCAGTTCCACTCTGATAAAGCTTAACAGAGCTTGTAATTATAGAATGACTTGCACCCAAGGTCTATCGTTTGAGTGAAGTAGTTATGTTTTTAACAGAGTTTGTAATGAGAGAATCACTTGCACCTGAAGATAGACCCACTCAATGCACTTGAGGAAAGAACCACTCAATGAACCTAAGGTTCATTGCTTGAGTGAAACACTTGTGTTTTTCAATGGAAGGTATAATTGTTTTCTCCATTGTTCATGGAGGATATGATTGTTTTTTGCATTGTTTATTTGTCTTTGTTATGTTTATGAAGGAATACTAATCAAACTACGATGACAGATTCCTTTCACACCAATTATATGATGGTCCTTCTCCAAAAAATTCCCTCCAATATCATTTGAGGCTTCACATATGTGTACCTTGAATATAACAAATACATGGAAGATATAATTGATTTCTACATTGTATTTTGTGTTTGTTCTTTTTAAGAAGGAATACTAATCAAACTACAATGACATAATATTTCATACCTGTTATCCACCAAGTTTCACTGGGATGGACTCGCAGATGAGTCATCAAATATTAAACAACTACTTTTTCAAAATTCATAGTTTATAAGTCCAGTCGTCCATTATGGCCCCCTTTTAAACGGTTAGGGTCCTAACCCGCACATAGGTAGAACAATATATTTGGATGTAATAAAGGTCAATATTAATAAGTCCTTTCAATAAAATAGAATAAGGCAAATGTAAGAATACCTAATAGAAGCTTCCGCTTCTAGAAGGATCTTCCTCTAGATTCTTCTTTTCAGTATAAAAAGGAGTCAAGGGTATGAGTGTTGATTAAGGTTGGTTGTCATTGATGTCAACCCTTGAAGAAATACCCATAGCACAAAGGTTTAGGTAATGGACCCAATATTGTTTGATGTAAACATGACTCATTATTGTTTTTTCATGGTTGATAAGAAGTAAATATGGATGAACTCCAAAGTGGTCCCCTTATGGTGAAAGCCCTCACGGGAGGACACTTTGTGGAGTAAGAGAACCCATGCTTAATTGTGGAATAATGAGATGAAGGAAAGTGAATTTGTCAGGAAAAATATCCTATATGAATAGTGCTTTTCATGTCATTTCCGGTGGTATTTGGAATGTCACATAATTTCTCATGGTTAGAGAGTTATGGCCATGAGAAGTTGGAGACCCCAGGTTTGGGTAATGGACCCAAGTTTGTTTGATGGGTAACGGTATGAGTTATGATATATTTTTAAATAATACTATTCTATATGGATATTACATGTCATGCCATTTCTGGTGGTATGTAGAACGTCACATAACTCCTCACGGTTTGAGAGTTATGGCCTTACGAAGTTGGAGGACCCTCATATGTCATCTAGAAGCCCCAAAAGGTCAAAGTAATCAAAGTGGTTTAAGAGATTTTAAAAG
>JASDQU010503903.1:17312-30908 GCA_032191745.1 Picea mariana
ATCTCCTTTATATCACTCCTATGGTGCATGTACTCCATGAGATTGGTGCATTGCTTCTCTTGGATGATATATTAGCGTGTATATTACTCATTCATTGTATTATGTTAATAGATTTTCTCATTCTTTCTCTCATTATTGTCTCTCTCTATCAATTCTCTTGCAAGTTTTATGTGATTTTCTCTAGCTAGGTTCTCTTTGATTGGTTTTAAGGTTTTCACCCAAACTTCACATGTTGCTTATTCAATAAAACAAATCATCTTTTAACATTTAAGAAGAGCATGAAATAAATGATGACATGGGATGATCTTGTCTGCTTTTTATCTTGTGACAATGACTCAAAATGCATACAAGTTGAATCTCACACAATGCATTGATATTGATTTAGAGAACACAAAAGCATTATGTTCTCCACTCTAAATGGAATTAACTCAACCATGCAAAAGGAAGTTGATCTGCAATAACAATACTCAAGAAATTAACTAGAACATGAAAACATGAATACAATCACCAAAACTGAGAGCAAAATGACCACCGCTTTATTAGAATAGGAGGCAATCTTATATAGATTCCTATTATTACATGATTGATTGAATAGGTCAAGCTACGATTAGCTTCTAACAACTAGTTATCTAGATTTGATCAACTACTTCCTTGGGACTTGCGCCCAACTGTTCTTCTCCTCCAATAAGCTGAGAGAGTGTGCCTTCCAAGAATCCAACTGGTTGAGGGAGTGCACCTTCCTTTGGATTCACGTGGATGTCTGTTGGATTTCCCAATTCCTCCTTGTTTAAGCCCGAAAGTGTCCCCCACTTCCGTAAACAAATGAGGAAAATGATTGTGCATGTCATCTTCTGAAAACCATTTAGCATGAGCAGGAGTTTGTCCTATGCACCAAACAAGGTAAGAAGTATGCTGTTGATGATGGGTGGTAGTATGGAAAGTGTCAAGTAAGGTGTCTTGGAGAAAGGGAGGCTAGAAATCAGGGATTAACTCAACAAGATGACAGATGGTGACATTATCTTACAACAATGGGGGTTCATAGCGTTTCAAACTGTTCACATTCACCACATCATGAATGCCTAGTTGGGGTGGAAAGTCCAGGTGATAAGCATTGTCCCCAATATGTTGGAGAAAAATATAAGGGCCACAGCCAAGAGGCTTTAGTTTGTGATGATGTTGGGATTTAAAACACCGACGTTCCATGTAAAACTAGACTTTATCACTAGGAGTGAAATCCATAGGGGAACGATGAGCATCATCATGGGTTTTATAATGTTGTTGGGCTGCCTTTAGCGTTTCAAAAACTTGGGCATGTTTTCGTGCTAGAGTTTTAAAAAATGAAAGGAAAAATGTTTGTTCTTGTTGTTGGTGTGGAGTGTCGAAAGGATGCAAGATGAGAGGTAGTTCATAAGGGGATAAAGGTTGATATCCAAAGCATGCCTCAAAAAGAGACATCCTAGTAGAAATATGTACAACATGATTATAACTATGTCAAATGACATGGAGGGTTGTATCCCATTGTTTGGTTTTGGAAAATTGAATGCGAAGAGCATGTACAAGGTTGTGGTTAACTACCTTAGTTTGGACATCTGTTTGAGGATGGAAGGTAGTGGAATATTTGAGTTGGCAACCCAATAAATCCCACAATGTTTTTCAGAAGGTGTTGAGAAAGAGAACATTGCGATCATATATGATGCTAGTAGGAAGTCCAAAGTGTGTCCAAACATGGTGAAAGAACAAGGATTTGGTTTGGGAAACAATAGTGGTCTTAGTGCAAGGGATAAAAAGAGCCATCTTTGAGAAATGAAAAAAATCAACTCAGATAACATCATGTTTGTGTAAGGTCATAGGTAAACCACTAAGGAAATCCATAGAAAGAGAGTCCCAAGGGAGGGAAGGCAGAGGAAGGGGCTGATACAAACCAAATTTACGATCGACATGTTTATGCTGACTACACAATCCATAAGCATGAAAGAAATGCTCCACTTGACAAGTCATAGAAGGACAAAAGAAATGTCGCTACAAGTGATGAATTGTTTTTAGAGACCCAAAATGGCCACCATAGGAGGAAGCATGAGCCTCCTTAATAAAAGTAAGATGATCTTTGAAAGCTGGGACACATAACTGATTGAGTTTATATATTCACCCATATTTGATTGTGTAATCCAGAAATGGAATTTAATTGACCTTAGTGGGATGTTGCACAACAACCCATATCTCTACAAAGAAGGGATCATAAGCATAGAGAGGCTTCCAAGCTTCATAGGTATCACAACACACAACCACGAGTTGAAGTACTTGTGTAGGGGACCGAATTAGGAGATCAACCATCCAATTGGACATGCCCTTCTTGTATTTAATCACCAAATGAAACTGTTGAATTTAAGTGGCCCAATTTAACTGACACTGCTCCTGTATCTTAGTCTAAGAATTGATGAAAATCAATGGATGATGATTTGTGCGGAGGATTGTTTCTTTCCCTAGGATGTAATGGCACCACTGTTTCAATGCTTAGACCAGACTGTAGAACTCTATCATAAGTGCTATAATTGCGTTTGGAATCATACAATGTCTCTGAACGATATACAACATGGTGTCCTCCTTGTTTAAGAACTGCACCAATAGCATACTAAGAGTCATCTGTCTCAATCTCAAAGGGAGACTGAATATTAGGTAAATGAAGTACATGAGTAGAAAAAAGGTAGTTTTGGGAGCTTGAAATTATTGTTGTGCCAAGGGATACCACACAAATTGATTATGCTTGGAGAGATGATTAAGAGGTGTGCTAACTGAGAGAAGTGAGCAATGAACCGTCAATAAAAATTAATGCCACCCATAAAGATCTTGAGTTCTAGAGTTGAGTGAGGAACTAGACACTATGAAAGAGCTTGGAATTTAGTGGGATCCGGGCTAACACCCTCAACAAAGACAACACAACCCAAATACTTAATTGAATATTTCCAAAAAGAAGATTTACGACATTTCACCTGTAGTTTGTGAGTGCATAATAAGTCTAACACAATGCACACATGGAGGAAATGATCCTCCTTGGTCTTGTTGAAGACCAACATGTCATCCAAATAGATCAATCTAATTTTTCCAAAGTGTGCTATGAAAATATAATTGATTAGCTGCATGAAAGTGGTAGGGGTGTTAGTAATACTGAATGGTATCACCATCCATTCATAAATACCAAATTTGGTTTTGAAAATTTTCTTCCATGTATCTACTACATTCATGCGAATATGATGATACCCTACTGTAAGATCCCTTTTGGTAAATAATAAGGCACCCTTCAAATGATTCATTAAATCATCAATGTGCAGTAGAGGGTAACGATTCTTGACAGTAGCCTTATTAATATCTCTATAGTCCGTGATTAGACGCCATTCCTCATAATCCTTCTTGGGAATGATGAAGGTAGGAGAGGCATAAGGTGAAGAAATCTATTGGATGTGGCCAATATTAAGAAGTTGTTGGACTTGATGTTCCACTTCCTCAGCCTCACGAGGAGTTGGGTGATAAGAAGGGGCATTGATAAAAGTTGCTCTAGGAATAATATCAATGGAATGTTCAATGGAATAGGTTGGGGGGGGGGGTAGTCTGGTGGGTGCAACAAAGACATATTCAAAGGATGTGAGAAAAGTATCCATATCTGAAAGAAGGGTATGAGAGGGGCTATCTAGTTTATGAGGGCACACCAGACAAAGGGAAATGGATTTTTTGAGACTAATTTGATGAACAATAGGTTTGATGGAAAGTAAGGCAGAGGATTTAAGAGAGGATGATGTGAGGACATAGGTATTTCCATATTTATGAAGATGATACTGATGATTGTGATAATGGAATACATCATGAAAAATTTCTTGATAGAGAATACCCAAAAGCACATTTGCGCAATCCAAAGGAGATAGATCACAAAGAACAATATCACGAAAAGGGTCAATGGAAAAAGTAAGGGCACAACCTTTCTTCACCATCACACATGGGCCATCCTTCTAAACCCAACCCAATTGGTAGGGTGCCAGATGAAGGGTAGTAGGAAGCGCCAATTGCTGCACCAAACCCTAGGCAACCAAATTATTTTGGCTACCATTGTCGAGGATGAATGTGGCCATTGATTTCTTGATCTGGAAATTGTGAGTAAATAAAGGTGTTGGTGAATAAGTATGGGAATCAATGGCTATGATAAGGAGAAATGGGTCCAATTCCATAGGATTCTCCAAGGTGATAAACTCATGCAGGGCCGCTGTGCTCGAGCAGGACTCAGGAGCATCAATTAATATAGTCTTGATAAGATTCTAATTACGAAGAACATGACATTTAGTTGAGGAGTGAAATTGAAATTTGTGATAAGAACACCATTCACTGAGCTTGGGTGAGGTATGAGAGGTAGGAGAAGGAGCTAATGGAGGCCCAACTTCAGATAGAGGAGATCGAAGGGAACGAGCGAGCTTCTGTTTCACATACAAGGTCTGAAGAAAGGCCTTATCTAAGGAAGAGATTTCAAATAAATCAACCTCTCTACATAACAATAATAAAAAAACTAGAATTAAATTTAACAACGAGTACCTCTTTCAGATCTTGAATCTACAGCTGAATGCAGAGCTCACTAAACACCTCAATGCAGCTTTGATCGACTAGCCCAAGAGTTGGTGGAGTTGAAGCCAATGAACTAGGAGAGTCTGATGGTACCTCAAGGGATAAAAGCGATTTAATAACACTTAACAAAAGGAATCACAAGAACCAATAGGTGAAGTGGTGGAAACAAGCTAATCTCCCAAGTCCACCACTAGAGAGGAGGTATCTATTTCGGTGTTCCACCAAGATTGAGCAACCCCTTCCAATTGTGAATTGGAAATCTATAACTTCTCTTCTCCTATCATTCTTGGGCATGCCTTGAAATAAGTGGATAGACTGTGTACCTAGGAATCAATGGCCTCACCATTCATATTACCTTAAATATTAGGTAATTGAAAATGAGTATCCAACTACAGAGGTACTGGGGATCTCCACTGGAACTGCATGAGTTCATTTAGAGAAAGAGATAGGTCCTGAATGGGAGAATAGTTCCCAAATGTAGAATCCTCGGGGGAGGGGTCTCTACGAGGAGGCATTATCTTCATATACCAAAGAAAATGAGAACTGATAATGGAGAGTGCATTGAAGATGGAATAGAAAGGGCGCACAAGAAGGAGGAAAAAAACCTGAAGCACACCGTCTGGAGCAAACCCTAGCACACTATCATCTGGATCTAGATCGGGAGCTAGATCTGGATGTGAAAATCTTGGATCTGGATCCAAAATTGAAGCACAATGTCTTGAGCCTAAAAAGGAGGGCGTGCTAGCAAACCCTAGCCAAGTGTACATTAATAAGGCATGATGGAAGAGAGGGGAAGGGGTGGAAAACCCTAGCGCACCCTAACACAAACTAGAGAAGAGGGGGGGAGTGGACAATCCCCACAACCAAAACAATGAGTAGTGGAGAGAGAGAGAAACCCTAGCACACTACGTTAGAAGAGATGGAGGGTGAGCTAAGACTTGAGTGAACCTCTAAATCTGGAAATCACCACAAAGGACTGGGTAGTGGAGATATGGAGAAAACCCTAGCACATTGCCTGAGAGATGGATGGTGGAGCCACCCCTAGTGCTCCTCTGGATCTGAATACTAGGTGAGTGCAGACACTAGCGACCCATATAATTTTTTTTTCTCTGTCTAAAACTCACCAGAGAAGAAGCATCTTATATCGATTCTTTGATACCATTTGGTCTGCAATAGAAATACTCAAGAAATTAACTTGAACAGGAAAACATGAATACTATCACCAAAACTAAGAGAAAAATGACCATCACTTTATTTAGAATAAGATGAATTTTTATATAGATGTCTATTATTACATGATGGATTGAATAGGTCAAGCTACAACTAGCTTCTAATATCTAGTTAGCTAGATATGGTCAACTACTTCCTTGGGACTTGTGCCCAACTATTCTTATCCTCCAATACATTAAGAGAGTGCGCCTTCCAAGAATCTAACTGGCCGAGGGAGTGCACCTTCCTTGGGATCCATGTGGATGTCTATTGGGTTTCCCATAATTACTTTGAATTTAAATTCTAATACATTGATCCAGGTGGATATCAATGGCCACCCACCTATTCCAACTGGCTCACATACAATTTTCATCTTCGCAGTTTTTTTCTAGCTTTTCGGGTCCTAAACTTCCGAGGCCGTTTTGAGGCCCTAAACAATGTTTTTTGTGCTCACCACAGTCACACTATCGATGTAGCTAGAGTGTGATGAAAACATGTGTATTCCTCAGATAGACCTTTCCAATGGGTTATCGTGCACCTAAAACGATGATTGTATGCAAAAGTTACGAGCCCGGGAAGTCGATGTACCAACTTACCCCATCGGGGTCCACATGAATTTTGGCGCTTCATCTCCTAGGGTTAGGTTTTTGGATGTCTAGGGTTTTCTGATTACTTGTTGATGCTAAAATGACTTAGAGGCCTCATTATAATGTGCCCAGATGAATGCACATAGCCACCACATCTCTTCTCAGAGATTAGCTACCACCATTCGAGTTAAATTGTTTTCATTCTGCATTTTACAGTTTCAATAGATTTCTTTATTAAATATAAGTTAAGTTTCAATGTATCTCTGTTATTGTTCACTGTGTCTCTATTTTAATTTTATAGATCTTTGTTTCATTTTGTTCCACTCATAAATCCATATCAGTGGTATCAGAGCGGTCTGCTCTTCATTTGTTTCTCTGTGCATGTCCCCAATTAGGTCAGGGTATAAACGGTTGGGACTCGAACTAGTTGATTCTTTGCAAGATCAGCCTTTCCAAACCCAATGACCGTCCATGGGGGAAAAAAATAGAGATGATGGGGTAGGAGATCCATTTAAACTATTTCTCGAGGAATCCCTCGCACAACAGAGGAATGAGATGATGGATAATTTTACACAAATACTTCGACGACTACCAACAAGTATTCATCTTCCTCGAGTGGAGGCACCGCCCCCTTTAAGGTACATATCAATTTTAATATTCCTATATTTGAAGGTCAAATAGATGCAGATGCTGTAGACAAATGGTTAAACCTTATAGAAGTATATTTTTCTGTCCATAACTTTTTCGATAGATAAAATATTACATTTTCACTCCTTAAGGCCGTCCCCCATGTCAAAGATTGATGGGAGAATTTTTGTGAGCAAAAGGAAACAAAGGAATCTACATTATTTGTAGTCGCACCCACTTGGGGTTCTTTAAGGGATTCTATTAACGAACAATACTGCCATGTTGGAAGTTATGATGACTTATATGCAAGATGGACCACACTGCGGCAGGAAAGGGACCAAACAATGCTAGAGTTCACCAATGCCTTATATACCTTGCACACCAAGCTGGGTATCAAAGACTCCAAGAAAAATCTAGTGCTCAAGTATCGCGATGATCTGATAGATTCAACTAGATAGAAATAGATTTTTTGGACATCTCATCCTTGGGAACGACCTATCAATATGCTGTCAAAATCGAGCAGAATCTTAAAGAAAAGACGCAACAGTTCGGGTTTGTGAACCCCTCACAACATAAGTAGGAAAAAGGCAACCCCAACCCACAAAATAAAGGATAGAGAAAGGAGGGTCAACCTTAGGACAACCAGTCTAAGATGCAAACAAAAAAGGAAAATGGGAAGACAAAGAAAGACACTAGGAAGTGGTGTGAGTTCCATAAGAGCCTCTGGCATAACACCGTTAAATGCCACTCAAAGCAGTCATTGGTGACTGAGATAAAAGCCTCTGAATCAGATGTGGGTTCCGATTATGAGTCAGAACTAGAGAAAGGGAGACAAATAATTGACGCAGTACCCAGTGTCATCATTTCTACCACCAATATCCATCCTAGTGAACCTGATGAACTAGAGGAAGGTGAGCGCCTCTTTCATTCACAGATGTGGGTGAAGAGTACTCCGCTACACTTCGTCATTGATAGCGGTAGCCAAAATAATCTCATCTCAGTGAAAGTCATCAAGTAGTTGGCTTGGCTGACAACACTGCACCCACAACCAAACACCATCAGATGGATTCGCCAAGGGAGCTATCTTCGCGTCAGCCAACAGTTCCACCTTCCCTATGACATCAATCCCTTCAAAGATGAGGTATTGTATGATGTTGCCCCCCTTGAAGTTTATGATGTTATTTTGGGACAAACTTATTTATGGAAACATCATGTTGTATATGAGTCTAGGCCTTGTAGTTTTATTATTACTTTGGACGAGAAATTGTATAGGATACCCGAGATAGTCCCATCTACTTCCATTTCCTTGATCTATGCCAAGCAATGCAAGAAGGTCATCTCTCAAATCGAGAAAATTTTCTTCTTCGTGATTCACACTCAAAGTGAGAAGAAGGTCATAGCCACATCCATGGCCTCCACGACAAGTCTCTCCACACATTAGAAGCGAGTGGATAAGGTTGTGGAAGAATACAAAGACATCTTCTCCTCACCCACTCGGGTACCTATGCACTGTTAGGTCAAGCATTCAATCGATCTGACCCCTGACACACCGCTACCCAATGGGATAGTATATCGCCACTCTCTGTTAGAAAATGAGGAAATCAAGTGTCGGATCGAAGAGCTGCTTGAAAAGGGGCACATCCAACCAAACTCATCACCTTGTGGAAGCCTATTCATGCTTATGAAGAAGAACAATAAGACCTGGCGACTTTGCATTGATTATTGGGCCCTAAATAAAATAATAGTGAGGAACCGGTACCTAATTCCATAAATTGACGATCTCCTTGACCAGATCAAGGGGGCCAAATACTTTACTAATATTGATATGAAGTCTGGCTACCACTAAGTCCCAATAGAGCAGACTGATGTATGGAAGACTACTTTCAAGTCCAATGAAGGTCTTTTTGAATGGATGGTCATGCCCTTTGGCTTGACGAATTCCCCAACAACTTTCATGAGGATGATGGATGATATCTTGCGACCTTTCAACAATTATTTTATGGTGGTGTATTTGGATGACATCCTCATCTTCAAAAAGAGTTGGGAAGAACCCTTGCAACATATTCAACAGGTTCTGCACACTCTGTGACAACACAACTATATGCAAATTTCGAAAAATGATCCTTCGACATGAACAAGGTCCAATACCTTGGCTACAATGTTTATGAGCATGGGGTGCATGCTGATCTAGCCAATATGTAGGTCATTCAAGACTGTCTAGCCCTGACCACACTCACCGATCTTCAAAGCTTCTTAGTCCTTGCCAATTTCTATCACATGTTTGTGTTGGGATTCTCCCATATTGCATGGGCCCTTTTCTAAGTGACCAGGGGTGGTGGCAAGGCAAAGTTTGTGTGGGGCTAGTCGCAACAGAAAGATTTCAATTATTTGAAGCAACACTTGTGCTCAACCCCAGTTCTCTCATTACTTAACCTGCAAAAACCTTTTGAGATTGAGACAGATGCTTCAGACTATGTTGTGGGCGCAATTCTCACTCAACATGGACATCCCATGGCCCATCATAGCGAGACACTATCAGATACCATCCATAAGCACCCCAATTACGACAAAGAAATATACTCCATTGTATAAGCCTATCGCTAGTGGAGGCATTACATTCTTGGGAAGGAGACAATCATCCACACTGATCATAAGCCTCTATAGTTCATGCAGACACAAGGGAAATTGCAGAATGACCTTCATAAGAACTGGTCCACATACTTGCAAAATTTTCATCTCAACATCAAGTATAAGATAGGGAACACAAAACTCATCGTTGAATTCCTTAATCGACCTCCAGTTGCAACACTAACCACAGTGCTACACTCCTGCCACCATGAGACCGTCGGATGACCCCAACTCTACGAAAGAAATCCTGACTTTTCCACTACCTACCATATGCTGGGTAAAAACACAATTGTTACTGATTTCTATCTTCAAAACGGGTGGTTGTGCCATCTGGGCCATCTCTACTTCCCATCAAGCAAGCAAGCGAAGATGATTTAGGAATCTCACTATAGTCGGGTGGCAAGACACTTTAGCATAGAAAAGATAGTGGAAGTGCTGCAACAACATTTCTGTTGGCTGAAACTTCAACATGATGTCAACAAGTATATCAGGTCCTACATGACCTGTGCCATTTCCAAACTGGCCATTAATAAACAAGGCATGTACACCCCTCTTCCTACTCCCAACAGGACCTGAGAATCCATCTTGATGGATTACATGTCGGGCCTTCCTTCAACCAAGCAGGGAAATGACTGTGTTTTTGTGGTTGTTGATCGATTTTTCAAGATGGCGATTCTAGTCGCCTGCAGAAGAGCATCACAACGGAGGCCATTTCCAAGATATTCTTCAAATGAGTGTGGCTACATTTTTGGATACCACAAACCATCATCTCATATTGGGACAACCGATTCCTCAACACATTCTGGTCGAGCCTTTGGTCACTGTTGGACGCCAAGCTCACCAAATACACTGTCTTCCACCCCCAAACGGATGACCAAACTAAGGTTGTCAACAAGATGATCGTGCATATCTTGTGCATGTACAATTCAAAGCATCTATGCACATGGGATGAGAGTATTCTGTATGTTCAATAAAGTTACAAAATATCCATACATATCTCAACCGAACATAGCCCCTTTTAGGAGGGGTTGGTATTTCAACCATCAGGTTCGATGGATGTTGCACTACCCCTTGCGTCCACACAAGAAGAATTGTACCATGCTCAAACCAAAGCTAAAAAATCCACTCGGTCATTGAACGCATTCAACACATCTCCTAACAGGTTCATGATAATTTTCAGAAGTCCAATGCCAAGTACAAGCAACACCATGATCAACACCGGGTGCCACACAAGTTTCACGTGGGAGATAAAGTTTTGTTACACTTGTAGAAAGAACACCTTACAGGACCCCATTGAAAGATTCGTCCACTCCTCTATGGAACTTACACCATCACCAAGGCTGTAGGTGGCAATGCTTTTGAGCTCAACATTCCCCCCTTCCTTGGCTTGCACCTAGTGTTTAATGTGGACCTCCTCCGACCATACTTTCCACAATTATTGGACACTTCAGAGATAGAAAAACAATTGACACTGACATAGCTCAAACTTGACTGCATGGAACATGAATCCACTGATCAAATCGTGGACACACAAGTCAAAGGAACTTTCCAACAAAAGCTTCAACTTTACCGTGTTGTCAAAGCATGACAACTCCTGCACCAAGGCAAGTGGCTCACCCGGGGCTAAACTTAGCAAAAAATTCTTCATCTGATGGGGGAACTCAACACAATGGAGACCATTGCTTCCTAATGGGGGAATATTGATCCAACTGGATAACAATGGCCACCCACCTATTCCAATTGGCTCACATACAATTTTCATCTTGGCAGTTGTTTTCTAGCTTTTTGGGTCCTAAACTTTTGGGGCCATTTTGAGGCCCTAAACAATGTTTTTTGGGCTCACCACAACCACATTGTAGAAATATTTAAAGTGTGATGACAACATGTGTATTCCTAGGATAGACCTTTCCAATGGGCTATCAAGTGCCTAAAATGGAGATCATATGCAAAAGTTACGACCTTGGGAAGTTGATGTACCAACTTACCCCATCGGGGTCCACATGACTTTTGGCGCTTCATCTCCTAGGGTTAGGTTTTTTTATGTCTAGGGTTTTCTAATTACTTCTTGATGCTAAAAAGGTCCGAAGGCCTCATTTTAATGTGCTAAGACGAATGCGCATAACCACCACATCTCTTCTCAAAGATTAACTACCACCATTCGAGCAAGATTGTTTTCATTCTGCATTTTACAGTTTCAACATATTTCTTTATTGCATATAAGTTAAGTTTGATTGTATCTATGTTATTG
Source organism: Picea mariana (assembly GCA_032191745.1). NCBI lineage: Eukaryota > Viridiplantae > Streptophyta > Pinopsida > Pinales > Pinaceae > Picea > Picea mariana. Next base: position 29,214 of record JASDQU010503903.1, read on the forward strand.
TTCAATGTATCTTTGTGTTAATTTTACAGATCTGTGTTTCATTTCATTCTGCTCATAAATCTAGATCATACATTATCTAGTCAATGGGTATTTTTCCCTCTCATTTGCAACTACGTTTCTTATTTCCATTTTTCACATGGAAATCAACCATTTAGGCGACAAGTGACCTTGGATTTGGAAATCAATCCTTTTCACATTTGGAAATGAAAGAATGATATTTTGTTTAAACAGAAAGATGTTATTTAAATTTAACATAACCTGATAAGTTTGCAGTGGTAAATAATGTCATTGCATATCCCATCTTGAGAGGGGAAAGCTCTGGATATTGGGAATCTACACTAATTATGGGATTTTTTGGGGAAACACGATATGGGTCAGTCCCACCAAATCCTTCCAACAATAAATGTTAAACTCCATCTCAACAATCCATCCAAGGCACTGACCAACATCAAAGACACAAAGTAGGAAAGGAAATCGAAGGAAATAAGGGAGCAATGACAAATTTGCTCGCGATGATTTCCAACATCACCAATGGTGAAGATAACTGCATGTCAAACAACCCACCATGTTTCAATTTACAAGCTATTGTACAATTGTCACTGGTTCTATTGGTATGAAGCATTACACCCACACATAATGGTATTTATATCAAAACAACATGGGTGGGTTTTGCGATGCATTCTTCAATAGTCCCCTGGAACCCAGAGTTATCACCTAGAAATATAAAAGCCGCAGATTTTTTTCTTAAAAATAAATTATACAATAATCCATTACTAAGAACAACAATTATTCTAGATGATTCATACCTATATCTTCAATAGTCTCCTTCAACAATAGCCATATTAATATTAGTGTCTTTAATAACATCAACAAAGCAACAATAACAACAAGAGAATAAATTGTTATTAAAAAGGCATAGTACAAAATCCATAACCTTCAAGAACTTCTCCAAATTAGCTGCATCATTATCCATTGAGGAAATCAATTCTAATCTATGTATAATTTGCACCAATGTATTTCATATGCTACATCTAGACTACATATAAGGAACCCATTTTGTGCCATTGGTTTAACATACAAAAATACTCAGTGACATCAATACAGTTGACCATGCATGCTATATATAGAACCAATACTAATAATATGACCCAAATGTATAATTCTTCTTCCATAAATTGAAAACTTCGGATGCTTTTGCTTCCAAACAATGGGCAAGGAAATATCATGTGGGTTTTTCTATATACTACTAATTCAGAGAACACAAATAGAAAACTAGAATATGCCTAATGTGTAGATTTTAAGCTTGTACAATTATATACTGCAAACATATTCTTAATAAAACAGAAAAGATACAATGGAAAACACACATTACACAAATATTTTTATCCAGGAAACCCAAACTGGGAAAACCAAAAACCTTTTTAGAGTCACACCTATAATATTCTATACATCATCTTCATTGTTTACAAAAAAATACACATATAGGATTGAATGACATCCAAAACCTAATCCATTGACCGGGTTAGTCAAAAACCCTAATTCATTAACCATAATTAGAAAACCATCGACAAAAACCATGTGCCAAAAAACCGCAAAAAATGGACCAATTTTTTTTTCTCAAGGGATCCCTCCCCCGAACCCCCACAAACCTTCCAGCTGGGTGGTGATAAGAACCCCCTAGACCCCCTTTCCTCC
>JASDQU010503903.1:30928-41834 GCA_032191745.1 Picea mariana
TGCATCATTATCCATTGAGGAAATCAATTCTAATCTATGTATAATTTGCACCAATGTATTTCATATGCTACATCTAGACTACATATAAGGAACCCATTTTGTGCCATTGGTTTAACATACAAAAATACTCAGTGACATCAATACAGTTGACCATGCATGCTATATATAGAACCAATACTAATAATATGACCCAAATGTATAATTCTTCTTCCATAAATTGAAAACTTCGGATGCTTTTGCTTCCAAACAATGGGCAAGGAAATATCATGTGGGTTTTTCTATATACTACTAATTCAGAGAACACAAATAGAAAACTAGAATATGCCTAATGTGTAGATTTTAAGCTTGTACAATTATATACTGCAAACATATTCTTAATAAAACAGAAAAGATACAATGGAAAACACACATTACACAAATATTTTTATCCAGGAAACCCAAACTGGGAAAACCAAAAACCTTTTTAGAGTCACACCTATAATATTCTATACATCATCTTCATTGTTTACAAAAAAATACACATATAGGATTGAATGACATCCAAAACCTAATCCATTGACCGGGTTAGTCAAAAACCCTAATTCATTAACCATAATTAGAAAACCATCGACAAAAACCATGTGCCAAAAAACCGCAAAAAATGGACCAATTTTTTTTTCTCAAGGGATCCCTCCCCCGAACCCCCACAAACCTTCCAGCTGGGTGGTGATAAGAACCCCCTAGACCCCCTTTCCTCCCATAAAATTGTACAATACATGGGATCAATTTTTCAAAAAATATAACACATACCCAAAATAATGAAGATACATAATACCCAACCCGTGTTGGATGCATATCCCATGGTGGACAATTTTTCTGGAAACGTGGGGAATTTACTCACCATGGACAAGATGGTAATCCACTATATCGAGATCATATATATTCAAGAGCATTAATACCATGCCAACATAACCATAACAAGAAGTCAAACTTCAATGTAAACCATAACATTGATACACTTCTAAAACATCTTGATACAAGTGATAACGATGGTTAGGGAGAAGTATTTAAATAACAAGAATTCCCTCTCTCCAAGAAATAAATAACCAAAATAAACCATATTTATCATATTTTAATTTGATGAAACATTTAGATTCTTTTAAATTAGAACAGAAAAATATATTAGAAAATGGTGCTGCGACCATTGAGGGCACAAAATGTTGGAAAAACGGAGGAAACACAAGGAAAACTTGGAATTGAAGGAATAGGGGATTAAGGCTAAAATCAAAATGGTTATTTATGATATTACATTTCTATAATATATATGGGTTTCATAGATCTGTCTCTTTCGTTACCTCAATGACATAGCATTTTTGTGATAGGTTGCAAAAACATGAAATTGGAAAAATAGAGGAAACACAAGGAAAAATTGGAATTTAAGGAATAGGGGATTTAGGATAAAATAAAAATGGTTATGTATGATCTTCCATTGCGGTAATATAGATGGGTTTAATATATCTATCTCTTTCTTTACCTCGATGGCATAACATTTTTGTGATGGGTTGCAAGAGCATGGAACCCGATATATTTGTAAGCCAAACTTAGAAATTGTATTCAAGCTTCTTGCGTGTAGTTGTACAAAAGTTTATCATCAAGAGGAAAATATTGTAAGAGAAATTGATATATTAAAAATCCATAGGTACGATGAAATTGTACTTGAATTGGAGTATCTTTTCAATAGGAAATAATTACGTAACATTCCTGACAAAGATGGCATATTGTTCACACAGAGATAATGGTGTGTAACAAAACTTATCAATAGTTTTTTTAGGCATAGTAACAACATATATTCATATATGTTTAATAGAAAAAACACGTAAAATACATTAGGATGTGTGCCTCTTTATGTAACACATGGAGCTGGAACATTTATTATAAACATAATGAATGTAAGTAAAAACACAACATTTTTTCTAAAAGTCAAAAGCAAATTTATATAAAAATCTAGAACAAAGTTATACACTTATATGTTGAATGTTGTGGATCAAACAACCAACTAAATGAGTGATTTCCACCCAATCATAGGCAGTCTGCTGTGGACACCACCCCCTAGCCTGGATATGATACCACCAAGGAGAAGTAGGAAAAAGATAAACTTTGAATTTCAAACTAAACATGTCCAAACCAAGTGATTTTCATTGCTAAACTTCTTGAGGATAGAGAACCTCTTAGGCACCCACATTACCTGCCCCACACAACACAAGGAGTACCTCCTTATTTGCTACACATTACCTCAGAAATCCTCCCTTCAATGGTATTCAACATGTTCATAGAAATGTCCAGGTTGATATCTCAAGTTGATGTAGAATTCCTTTGGTTTCTTGGCACTTTTTCTAGGTCTAAAAGCTTCCTTTCATGAATAGTCCGTTATCTCATGGAATTGGCTCTCTTTTTCTACTGTCTAACCTCTAAAACTATCATTTATCCCCTTTTTCTAACAAATTCTTCCTTCCCATTCAAATTTTCCATGCATGCACAATTGCAAGATTATTCCAATTCAACTCCTTTCCCAGTTCCAAGAATTTAGGGGATACAATTTGCTAGTTTTTAGGAAATTATGGATTAGATTGGGGAATTTGTTTTCTCCATTCCTATTAACCACTTTTATCTTTGCAACTCATATTTTGAAATGGTTGAAGGTCCAAGGTAACATAAGGTATATGATTTTAGGCATAAACTTCCCTCACCTTTCCCCTCTTATGGTATCATAGCCCCTTTAAGTGCTCAGGCTAAACTAGTCTTGATATTATTCTTTATTAACTACAACAATAAAGCGTTTACAATATATTTCATAGCACCATGGTCTAATACCCATACAAAATATTTAACAACTTAATTACAAATATTTCAAAGAATAAAGAGAATAAAAATTGAGATATCACACATACGAATGAAATAAAATACAAGAAGAAGCATTTGGTCCTCCTAAATTAAGGAGTACAAATGATTTTATATTGGTGTTTTGCAAGTGGGATCAAGATTTTCATGTGAATGTATATGCTTCAAAATTTTCTTTAGGATGCACATTGGGTGTATGCACAAATTAGATCACCCCATTTATTTTGTAGTTTGTCTATTGACAAGAGAAGAAAATTTATATAACTATATAGAGAGAGGATATTTGGGAATGATAAGAATGATATAAATTATACAAGAGTTTAGGCATTATTTGTTGGTAAATTTAGTTTTTATCTTATATCAATCATTGGGTTTTATTGTATTTAATAAATAAAAATGTCATTCATGGGTAATATATAGATAATTCATGCTTTTGCAATAATTTACATTCTCTATTGTTGTAAGACCAAAGGCACATGTAATAATCAAATACTTATCATACATCAAGTCAAGTCATGAGAACCATCTATAGATGTAAATGTTGTAAGACCAAAGGCACATGTAATAATCAAATACTTATCATACATAAAATCATGAGAACCATCTATAGATGTAAATGTTGAGTCCCTATATTCAAAACTCTTTAAATAATAACCTAACCTTGATGGGATAAATGAGTTATAAAATATCTTATGATTAGACATGTAACGTTCCCAACCACCAACAGGCCGGGCAACGCCACTACTCTGACCCATTACTTAGCTTTGATACCATTTTGTAACGTCCCCGACCATCCACTGGTTGTTAACGCTGCTACACAGAACATTCTCATATATATGACATGAATTTTAATGAATTTAAAACACATAACACATAGTTACTGCTACCATACAGATTCAAATGTAATAGACATTAATTCATATACGCAAAAAAATACATGATAAAATTCAAGCATCACAAACATGCATAACATATAAATTAAGGACAGTAATGATACTTATCTTTTCAACTGGAGTAACACCACCAACTACGTGCATACCTTCCATGAACCTCCCATCCATATACCACCTCCCAACCATATACCACTCTACTCATCACGCTCAACAATGGGCCACCCCCGAGTTGGGACTAAGCTCCACCCAAGGCAAGGAAATCCTAGACTAGGCCGAGGTTACACGAAACTGCACAGTGCAACTGGAAGGATTCTCTCCAGGAGCCTTCTTACGCCCACTACTCATGGAATATCATTTCGCACATGCCTGTTCCACCCCGAGAATATGCACCTTCACTATTCCACAGTCCATTGACTGCTCCACTTCCCCTCTCAGGGTCTCGACAACAGGCCGGATCAGGAATTCTCAGAGCTCCATAGCTGGTGTTGGACTCTCTCCAGGAGAAAACCACTTCCCAACAAACTCTCTCACCTGGAGAGAGCTGCTCACAGGCCTAAAAACCTGCCTCTTCAACCACGGGCCTACCAACCCGGTTCTTCAACCACTTTCTACTCAATTCTAGCAAGGTACGAGTGACATCAACAACGACAGGGAAAACAATTATGAACACCCAAAATGGTAACAATCGAACACTAAGACACACACGGCTTAGGCGGTTACAAGATGCGTTGGATTCTCAGGCAAACAACATAGGACAACTTCACGGTTTTCTGGTTTCAGAGTTGCGTGAGGGTATGAAAAGATCATTTTCCAACAAAACAGGATAGAAAACAGATGGAAGAATGGAGGGCGAACCCCCAACATGAGATGACTCTTCATCTTTAACTACATGCACCCAGGTCGACACTTGTCTTCCTAGAGCTGCATGCACTCCACTTAGCATACGTTCATTTTCAAGGAACTTAGGACAACACTTGGTCAATTGTCCACCTTAGCCTTTAGGAAATAATAATAAATTATTATCTCCTTTACCCCCTAGCTTAGCCCCTAGGCCCACACACTTAGCCTCCTCCCTTACCCAACCTTGTGGAAGCTTAGTTTCCCATCACTCTTTCTTCGTGGTTGGTCTGCACACAACAATGTTTAATCTTTATTAATGATCTGCTTAATTACATATACAAAGACATGCTCTTGGCTTTTAACACTTAGGCTCTCTGGCCTAATAAACACATAAGCCCACCAAATTATCAAAAATCAGCTCACCAGCCTACAAAACATGTTTACAATTCATAAATACAATTGAAGCTTGTCCTTGGAGATATTACAATTCCCTCCCCTTATTTTTTCACTGTCCTCAGTGCAAATCTTTACACAACATCAACAAGATTTCCAAAATCTTCAAAAAGATGCGGGTATTCTTCCCGCATAGCATCCTCATGCTCCCATGTTGCATCCTCAGGACCATACCAGGTCCATTGGACCTTTACAAGCCCTATGGCTCAATTCTGGAGCTGATTGCTCTTCCGGTCCAATATGCGCACATGATGCACTTGTAAGTCGCCTTCTTGTTCCACCTAAATCACATTCCAATCTATAACATGATTAGCATCGGGTATTTATTTCTTAAGTAATGAAACATGAAACACATTATGTACAGTCATGGATGCAGGTAATGNCAAGAAAACATGATCACCCACTTTAAACTCTCCGTGGGTTCTGTTCTTATCAACATAACTTTTCTGCCTGTCTTGGGCAGCCTTCAAATTTTGCTTAATCTTCAACATTTGTTCTTCCATTTCCTTGAGAAACTCTGGCCCAACTACTGCTCTATCAACTGGGTTATCCCAACTTATTGGAGTGCTCCACTTTCTGCCGTAAAGTGCTTCAAATGGGCTCATCTTCAGTGATGCTTGATACCCATTGTTGTAGGCAAATTCTACCAAGTGTAGGCAGTCTTTCCATTTAGATGGTTTTTCCATCACATACATCCTTAGCATATCTTTTATCACTTGGTTCACCCTCTCTGTATTCCTATCAGACTCAGGATGATAAGTAGTGCTGAAATTCAGATTTGTTCCGAACCCTTTCCAGAATTTTGAGGTGAATTTCAGGTCTCTGTCAGACACAATTGTCTTGGGGATTCCGTGCAATCGTACTATTTCCCTCATAAATATATCGACAACATTAGCTGCCTTGTGAGTATTCCTTAATGGAATAAAGTGGGCAGATTTCGTAAGCTTATCCACCACCACCATGATTGAATCATGCTGCTTGCCTGTTCTGGGCAATCCTGTGATGAAATCCATTGTCACTACCTCCCACTTCCACTCAGGGATGGGTAAAGGATGAAACAACCCTGCTGGGTGCCTGTGCTCAGCTTTAACCTTCTGACACTCCATACATCTGGTGATGTATTCAACAATATCTCTCTTCACACCTGGCCAAAAGTAATGGCTCTTGACTGCTGCCACAGTTTTCTGATATCCAGGGTGCCCAACATAAGACACATTATGCATTTCTTTCAAAATCATAAGTTTTAATTCCTGGACATTAGGTACATAAACTCTTTTTTTGTACAAGAGTGTTCCATCATCTCTCAACTTATAATATTCCACTCTTTGTAGCATCTCACCTTGATGTAGCTTTGCTACCAACTCCATGTACTGCAAATTTGCATTTGCAACTTCCAAATCTCTTCCCTTAATATCAATTTGATACATGCTAATGGCTGTAGCATGTAGTTCATGCACTCTCCTATTGAGTGCATCAACCACTTTGTTCTCCTTTCCTTTGATATGCTTGATATCAAAATAATACTCACAAAGGAATTCCAACCACCTACTCTGCCTAGAATTTAAGGTTGGATGATCAAACAAATACTTCAGAACGTTATGGTATATCCTCAGTTCAAACCTCCTTCCCATAAGGTAGTGCCTCCATTTCTTTAGAGCGTGAACAATAGCCGCCAACTCCAAATCACGAGTTGCATAGTTCTTTTCATGCTCTTTCAATTTCCTGGACTCATAACATATTACAAATCCATTCTGGCTGAGGACTCCTCCCAGTCCTTCTTTGCATGCATCTGTGCACACTACAAAATATTCATTCGGATCTGCAATCCTTAGGATTAGAGAAATGGTTAACAACTGCTTCAATCCCTGGAAGCTTCTCTCACAAACTTCTGTCCACTAAAACTTCTTCTCCTTCCTCTGCAAGGAAGTGATAGGGTGAGATATCCTTGAGAAACCTGCAATGAACCTTCTGTAATATCCAGCTAGACCCATAAAGGATCTGACTTCTATCACATTCTTAGGTGCTGACCATTCTATGATGGCTTCTATCTTCTCAGGATCTACAACTATCCCATCCTTTGAAATAATATGCCCCAAGTAATGGATCTTCTTTTGATAAAATGAGCACTTGATCTGTTTGGCATACAACTGGTTCTCTCTTAACACTTGCAACACCATCTTCAGATGCTGTTCATGCTCTTCCTCCGACTTAGAATACACTAGGATGTCATCCAAAAAATCTATGACAAACTTGTCTAGATATTCCCTGAATACCCCATTCATTAAACACATAAAAACAACGAGTGCATTTGACAACCCAAATGGCACCACTGTGAAGTCATAATGACCATACCTTGTTCTGAAGGTGGTCTTGCTAATGTCTTCATCTTTTATTCTTACCTGGTGATGCCTTGACCTGAGATCTATCTTTGAAAATATCTTGGCATCCTTCAATTGATCAAAAATGTCATCGATCCATGGCAAATGATACTTGTTCTTTATAGTCACTTTGTTCAACTAGCGTGTNCCATACCTTGTTCTGAAGGTGGTCTTGCTAATGTCTTCATCTTTTATTCTTACCTGGTGATGCCTTGACCTGAGATCTATCTTTGAAAATATCTTGGCATCCTTCAATTGATCAAAAATGTCATCGATCCATGGCAAATGATACTTGTTCTTTATAGTCACTTTGTTCAACTGTCTAAAATCAATGCACAATCTCAATGTCCCATCCTTCTTCTTCATGAACAGGACCGGGGCTCCCCAAGGTGACACACTTGGGCATACATACCCCTTCTTTAGAAGCTCTTCAAGATGCAATTCCAGTTATTTCAGCTCTGATGTACTCATTCTGTAAGGAGCTTTCGACACAGGAGCTGCTCCAGGAATCAGGTTTACAAAGAAGTCAATATCTCTTTTTGGGGGTAGTCTTGGTACCTCCTGGAATACATCCTCAAACTCCTTTAATACCGCATGGTCTTCTATCTTTGACACCTTATCCTCAGGTGCTTCCTCCAAATGGGTTGCAATTAATTGACAACCTTTTCTGTAGCACTTCTTCAGCTGCATTGCTGAGATTTCTCTGATAGCAACAACTCTGGGAATTCCTTGGACTATTTTCCGATTTCCTTCCTCATCCAGGCAAGTGAATGCCTTGTTACGATAGTCCAAGATGGCATGGTGTTGGTCCAACCAATCCATCCCAAATAAACAATTGTAAGAACCTAAAGGAAGAATGTTCAATTCAACCCTTATGCTTAGTCCATTCATGTCCACTGGACATGACTTAACCAATTCCGTAACCTTTCTCTTGGTTCCTGTAGCTAGCTACACTAACCAAGATTTTTCATGTTTGATTTTCGGCAATTGCAAACTTTCCACCACTCTAGGATCTATATAACTATGGCTAGCCCCTGAATCAATTAAAATAGTAAAGGAATGGTTGTTGATCATACCTTCCACTTCAATCATGTGAGACTGATATTCTGCTTGCTTGTTGTCCAGGGATGCATAGATTCTTGGTATTCCACTGCCCATGTCCTCCACTGTTTCAGCTTGCTGAAAATTATGGACAACTCTCACTTTGCCATTTTTGTGGGGACAATCTCTGTACTTGTGGTTTCCCTGATAGCCCCAACACTGAATGGGCATCTGCCTCGACCTTTGTCCCTCTATGTCTACCATTCTCTGTTCTCTTAAAGAGGGATGTCCTTGAGGATTGTTTCTGAAAAAGGGAGGTTTGTTTCCCTTCTGCCTTTGCTCTTTGTTGAACTTCTTCTGGTCATCCCAAACCTTCCGAAAAGTAGGCTTTTCTCTTGGTTGTTCACATAAGCATTTTTCTCTCCTTATAGTCTCTTCCATAGTCTTAGGGTCATCATACTAGATCTTGTCACCGATGGAAGGTGGTAGTCCACTCATATACCTTTGAATCTTGACAGTATCATCCTTGATGAACATAACATACTTTAGTAATTTCAAAAACCTTCGCTCATATTCATCAATGGACATGCTACCCAGCTTGAGTTCAAATAACTCTTTCATTTTTCTGTCATAATATCTTTTGGTCAAATATTTCTTCTCGAAATATTTCTTGAATTCCTTCCATGTGATATTATTATCTTTAGCCTGCACAAGCTGATCCCACCACATGGAAGCTTTTCCTTTCAGTTGATACATTGCAATTCTTCCTTCTGTAGTTGGAAATATTTTCTCATGCCTAGCAGCCATGTCTCGACGTCTTCCTCCTTCTTGTGCTCTCCATCAAATGTAGAAGGCTTAATATTGTTCATTTCTCCCTTCATCTCATCCACTCTAGATCTCCTGTGCTTTCTGGTAGGAGATGGGCTTGAACTACTGTGTGCCTCCTTATTGGAATGTTTCAGGGAGTGACAATGATGCTTGCTAACGCTTCTCGATCTTGTTTTCTTCTCAGGGGTCTTGCGACTCCCTGTTTTGGTTGAGTCAGTTGCCTTATCCAACTTCTTTTCTATTCTCTCCAAACTCTTCATCAACTTTAAGTTGAATTCTCCTTGTTTTTCCTTAGCTTTCTTCTATCTGCTCGGTGAGTTTGGGCATCTTTCTGCAATCTTTCAATGATTTTCATCATACACCCTTCCTTATCTATCTCTTCTCCATGCCCATTGGAGTTCGAGCCTTCTACTCCCAAATGGACATCCATCCCTTTAACTTCATTCTCTGAATTGGAAGCATTCTGTGCATCCTCCATTTATCTGCACTTAATGGCAATTCACTTCGATCCTGACACTCGTTGAACTCTGCAAACACAACGTGCAATCAATCGGAATTTTTCAGGCCATCATTCCTTAACAAATCCCACAACATTCATAAACCAATCTGATTCAAGAAAACGTTCAGATTTCATTTTCTTTTTGAGCTCTTCTATGCTCTGTAATAAATTTTTGGGCACTAGCCGCTTTCTCTTAGTCCCCAACCCACGTGACCACAGGCTGTGACCAAGCACTAGATCGATAGGCACTTAATCAGGACTTCGGGTTTTGAAGTTTTCATAATACATCACAACAGACTCTCGGAGTTCTGAATTAACGAAATCGTGAAGTAGGGTGGATCAACGGTCCACGTCTACCCAACATCCAACGACTGACACTTACTATGGAACCTCAGGCATCTGAGTTCTGGAACTTCGGATCTTCGGAGCTTCGAGGCTTCGAAGGATTTCACATCCACACATCCGAACCACTAATCTTTGAACCCTTGCATGTCACCTTTGGTGACGTCATTACATCACATCACTTAACGTTTTTCGATTGCAGGGGCATGCAATGGTGGTTTGGAGTAACCCGCCTTTCGTCCCACAATTATTCTGAAGCTGACATGTAACCCCTCGGTGAAACCACGGTTTGGATTGCGGGACTGCCTTGGGGAATTAAATTCCGTGCAACTTGGGTCCCCGCAATGCCTCCTGGCCGTCGATCTTGACGTATTGTGATCAACGCTAGCGTGGTCCGCTGACCTTCAACTATGTTGTGTAACCTCAGGGTCCACATAGTACAACTATCACCAACTAAGGCGGTGGCATGTGAAATGCTTAGGAAGTTCTACGTTACCCCTGGCGAAGTCCTCCTACCTCACCATGTCTGCTCTTTTGTTTCAGGACTTCGGGTTTCAGAAGTTTGTGCATCAACACCTCCCACTTCTCCCAATCGTCGAACTCCAAAATTATGATCTTCTGTGAAATATAATGGTAAGACTTCTCACTAGATCTACAGTGTAGATCCACTTCAGGACTTTGGAGCTTCGAGCTTCGGCCTTTCTCTTATTTTTCATCAACTTCACCGAAGTCATGAAGTCTAAAGGGATTCCAAG